>JBDJHY010149315.1:0-12926 GCA_039654485.1 Withania somnifera
CAATTTCATCAACCCCCATATGAAATCTTTATGTAATTGATATTCTAAACAAAATGACATTGACACAAAAAGGGGATTTAGGATCATTTAATCTGAGCAAGTCTTGAAGTAATAATATTTAAATAAATTTAAGCCGTAAAAAGGCCAGGAACCAACCTACCTATCCAAGCAAGTCAAAACAACTTGGGGAAGTTACGAGAACGCTCTAAAAGTGCAGAAATCACGGGAATCACGAAAATATCCCTAAGGGACATTACAATATCCACCACTAAAGAAACTTTCCTCCGCGAAAGTTAAGAACAAAGGAGTACCGAAGTCGGAAAACAATAGAAAGACAAAATTCACATGATCCTTCCTACCTTTCGATGGACTCCTCTACTGTTCCACGTGCATAACGAACTCCATAACAGAAGGTACGAGATGAATTTGGTATATAGTAAAGAGGCACAAAGACGGGGGTGTACTAAGGTGTACCACCACTAATTCCAAAGGCTGGGCCAATTTATAGGCAATCCCACTACTTTACTCTGTGATCTCATAAGGTTCTAATTGAGCCCGCTCTCATCAAGTCCTTATTACTAAACTCCAGAAGCAAAACCTCTAATCTGTGTGGCTCGTTGTCTACTCGGAGCTATCTAAAGTCTAACCCATAATTCTGACTCTCTTTTTAACTCGAATCAAATCAGAAATCTGAGGTAGACCACCAATCGGGATCTGCAATACATACCATGAAAAGCCTTGAATAGAAATATCTAGGTGCTAAAATGACAGTTGTCATTATGAGAGTCTGTTGAAGCCGAATGTTGGTCCCAACTACCATCGAAGTCATGATATTAGCCTTGAACATATACCTAGGGTACCTGAATGGTCCTCTATAAATACTGGAATAGTAAATTCCACCATAAACTAACGAACCCCTATAGGAGAGATCCCAAAACTGTAAGATTCTTGGTTATAATCAACTTAAAACATCATAAAAAATCAACCAATACCAATCGACTAATCGACAACACCAAGTGCCAAAAATGGAAATTGATCTTACCACAATGTCAACCTCACTCTTGGCCTGGGAAACTAAAATCAGAGGGAATATCTGAACCCTGAGTGAAAAAATCAACCCACTAGTATAGAACCGTCTGGAAACCAAATAAAAAAGACATCTAAAACTCAAAGGACATGGTTATCCCAGGGCACTCTATTATCCTACTCACACATTTGATAACAACGTTAGATCATGGCTGTACACTTAACTGTCATCATCTCATATCAAGACGGTGTAACAAGCCAAGCCATCGCACTGTCCAAAAGCCAAGTACTCAAAACCAGTGGTCTTCACAACAAAGAGTAGACACGATCTCCACTACTCGTAACTTTCCCAAGTTAAGCCTTCTAACTCAGAACATGAAAGCCTCTTGAACTCCATACAAAGAATCATAATCACGAAACCTTATCATAACCCTGTATAACTAATCACTGGTCCAAACATAAGTAATCGCATAAAAAATATAAAAGTGACTCATTTATTTCTAGATTATCCTTTCAAGTATAAGAACTTTGAAATTTCTTATAATTCCGCTTCTATCGTGCTATTCTATTTCTATAGACAGGTTGGCGACAAAGACAAGGGATCTCTCTCACTATGGATAGTTGTTGTTCACATTAATACCACTCACGGGAATCAATCCTAGATGGCCGCATCAACTGACTAAGACTGGCACTACATTATATAACCCAAATGTAAGAAATTCTTTGAGATACCATAATCTCGATCCACCATTAAAGGAGCGTTATGGCCTACCAAAATAGTCATATGCCTGAGGGTACAAAGGCTAACCATAAGAAAATTCGATTGAGGAAACCCAAGAGACAACAATCAACTCCATTTAACTCTAACAAGGGCGAAGAATAAGGATCACTCTTGTAATCAAAATCAAGTTGAAGGGAATGAACAATAAGAACAAGTTATTTACTCACAATATTACCCATTATGCTTCTTTAGAACCAACTGATGGAAGTCACAGATAGCACATGTCACAATCTAGAGCTACTGAATAGTTTGTAGTTAGGAAAGGTTATCATAGGATAACAGGGCACACTTTCCCTCAAAGATGAAGAAACTGCGGACCCATAATGCTAGTCAATACCCCTTAAGGACTAACTATCTGACCTAAATATAGGGAAACTATCATGACCCGATTTTCGGATCATGATGGCACCACTATACCACCAATAGGAGAATCAACCCTGTAGCCCGAAGTCGAAGTGGAGGGTTACCATCAACAGTAACGGGATACACAAGTACAATAACGAGGTATAAAGGAAAGAGGATATGAAGAAAATAGCTAAATATAATAACAAAATTAATAAACTCCAAAAACCCAATAGAGCCACTAAGTACATAGTATAAGAAAAATATGCTTTAAGTATCCCTCTGAAATTACAAAAGAGATAAGTCCTATCCAAATAGAGAGAAGGGATAGCTGGATGTCAAGCTCATAGTGTATCTCTGGAAGCAACAAAAAGTAAGCACGGATGTCAATCTGTAAATCAACGTTGGGCTCTAGTACTCGGATCTGCACCATGGGAACAACTGTTGTATGAGTACAAGTCCCCAAAGAAACCCATACCCAGTAGTCTTCGAGGGACCACTAGGCACGTAATAATCATAAAAGCAATAAATAATGGAATACAAGGCAGTAAGGTCATAGATGCAAATGATATAACATGGAAACTATCTACTCATATAGGAAGCAAGCAAACAGATAGACATGTCTTCGCTAGCTAAAGCATCAGAACAGGATCTCATGCAAAAGAAGAGAACGTATCCGAAATTCTTGCAACAATATATATAAACAACAATACTAAGTACCCAAAAGATGGATAAGTAGACAAGGAGAGAAAATGGATAGTATAACGGTAACCCAATGTAAGAATGGAATGAATAGTTAAATGATACCTCATACAAATATTCCACATAGAAAGAAAGTCCCAAACATAAACACTGATGATACCTAAGCATTAATAATAGTAATATAATAAGTAAATTAATACATAGAAAGCACGCTCACCTATAGGCCTCTACATACGACTAGGGGTACACTGAAGAGAATAAGTGCAAAAATTAAATACACACCATGAAGTAACAAGTCTTGTTACGTTCCTCCTCAAGTACCCGTAGGCCCAGCAGGTAGGGTCCATGGAAGGCTAACCCTAATTTCTGTAAATTCCTATACTTTCCTATACCGCTCATCCGGTCATCGTATCCAGAGGCAAGGTACATAAGGGTAGGCTCCCCACGTACAATATATAATGTCATCATAATCTCATATCCCCAAGTCACAGAGCCTCAAAGGTCTCATGTCTGGCATCCAATGCCTCATAACAATAGTATCATCCAACCATAATCTTGACAAGTCATGGCGTCCAACACCTCAATATAGTGGTATCACCAAAGTCCTCAAGTGAACAAGTATCATTAAAGTCTCCAAACCAATAGGTATGATAAATGTTGAAAAGTTGTACTCACTTTCATACGATGACATACTCAAGTGCCAGCGACTGTACTCACTGTCGAACATAGTCAGACTTAAGTCCAAGATATAATTAGTCAAATGATATTTTTCGGTGCCAGGGTGTGAAGCCTGGATTAAAATAAGTGAAAATAGTAATATTGGGTGCTTGGTACACTATGAGTCTAAACGTTAAAATATCCTTTAACTTATATTATTAATAAAATATTCCAAGTTATCATATGTTATGTCATCCATATTTATATCCAACCTACGCCCTGAACAGGCGCAATTAAGCTATAGCTAGTAGCACAATACACCAACCCAAACCAGAGGGTAAAGTCCAAAAACAACCCATGGTATATTGGTCTACTACTTCCAGAGTCACCCTAATACCGTTACGAGGCTAATACTAAGTCACAGATGTCGTATTACACTGATCGCCAGGAAAGGGAATACATGGGGGATGGAACAAAGAAGCAGTCTAAGTACATGGCAACAACCTAGAAACCTAGCATCCAGATGCTATTTAGTACTACTATGAAAGATAAATACCCAGAGATAGCCCCACAGAGCCTACTTGTCATCTGACGAATAAAGTGCTGAAAATCTCAAATATCAACCTGACTGATAGCAAATGGTCTCCAACGTCTCTGAAACTCATATAATAAGAATCCAGGGATCGAGGCTAACGATAAAATTTGTACTAAGTTCCAAAATTGGGCCTAAAATAGCCCGTGATCCTGATAACACTCAATTACACCTCAAAATCAATCGCTAAGTGTACGTGATTGTTGTCAAGTATAATTACCTAACAAAGAGTCGGGATCGAATTCACAAGGAATGAATTAGCCTATATTCACAGTAGTGTAAGAGTTCACTAGTTAATGCTAATTAACTTTGATAAAATGGGAAATAAAAAAATGGGGGGTATCTTAAATCTATGAATTTGGGAATTATACGTTATCACAATGTGGTTGGTTTAAACCAGTAGGATGGGATTGCTTGGGAATATGCTTAGGTACGATTAATTAGTGGCAAGGGTGATGGGGAATTTGATATAATTTTTACACATTGATATTAGGTAAACTAGGTCTCAAATGAACAATTAGAACATAACTATTCTATTGTTCATAGTATTCATTACAATTTCTCAAAAGCATGAATACACCGTTATGCACAACCTTTTGTTTCACTATTTAGCAATCTATCTCTAGTATGGTAATTAGGTGGAGGAACCCAACCCAATGCTACCAATGGTTTCTCAAGCCTAGATCCACTCTTATGGCAAATACACTTAGCTAAATATCAAATTAGAGTTTGCAACATCCACTTAAATACAAAACATGAACCCAAAAATAGACCCAACACCTAGGTACATCTATTATTCAAAAACCCATCACCCATAGCCATTAATTACTACATAACATTCAACACATTCCCAAGCATAATAGCTTAGCTACACATAACTAAATTGGAAGAATAATTACCATTAAATGGTACATAATCAGACATGTTTCCAAGTTTCCAAGCCCAAAATCTCCACAAAGGCGGTGAAATAACTCTCAATTTAGGAATTACAGTTAACTCAATTATCTCCATAATATCATAACTATATTATGATAATATCAGGCATTTGGTACAGAAAAGGTTAAAGGATTATGGAATTCATATATTGGGAAAGTTTGGTATTTCGCACTAAAAATGCAGTGTTATAAGTAAATCAGAAAAGGAACTTAGCGATTAGGGTGAAGGAGCAGTGTTATGGATGAGATATTTTCTTTGAAGTACATGTGTATTCCTACTATAGAAATTCCAGAGATGACATTTATGGTCTTTTAGTTGATTTCTCAAGAGCATATGTGCATTAAGACTAGTAGGTATTATGGTGTACGATTCACTACTTTCCTAGATATTCGATCGGTCAGGCAGTAAGGGCCGCTTTGTGGGTTTTGAATAGTTAGTATGGTTATATGTAGTAAACTAGGAAATCTACTAATTACCTTCTTTCTAAGTGGATTAGGTAGTGCCTATTAATTTAGTTGCACCATCAGCATAGGGTAATTGTTTTGGGTATTGTATACATGACTTCAGGCTGTTGTGACATTGTTTGGTTGTGGGACAGTTTTCTTGCTGGGTTTTATATGTGGTCTCCCTTGGGATTATGGTTGTATGCTGGCTTTCTCTATTATTTAAAACTATTTTCAGTACTCGTAGTTGTTTCATGGTGATAAATCAATTAGATCGATCCTTTTAGATTTCCTTAGCAAGGCCTAATATGCGGAATAGTCTATTGGTGATAAGGTATGATCGATTTTCACATTAGCTTTGACCATTTCTAGGTTTAAGCCATGTTTGATTGATTTTTCTTTTTCACAGTAATAGTGAAACAGAAGTGGTGTTTTTCATTCATCAGTGTTTGATATTGGATCGGTGTGTTATTGACTTATATTTTTATGAGTTGAATATGGTTCTACTTTCCTCTATATCTTGGTATACTCTATACCATATTTGTTTTGATTTAAATCTTTCTTTGTTTCTAGTTGTGTTTCTACTTAATGGGTGGATTCTTAGTGGTGGACTAGGTGAATTGATTCGATGAAATGATCTTGTTGAGGGTTAGTGATAGAGATGTCTTGATTCTTCTAGGTATGGTGGATTTGATGTGGTAGTGGGATGTGAAGTGGTTTTCTGGTATTCCATGAAGGGTTAATTATTGGATTATGCATTGGACTTGACGGTTGCGTAAGACTAATACTAGAGTGGAATTTTTAGTATCATGCTTTGATTAATGATTAGACCAGGTTCAGGGTGTTTCTATAAAAGTAGTTTAATTAATGTCATTCTCTTCTGGTGTTTAGGACTAAGGGTATCTTTATATGATCCTCATTGCTCAACAAATCTTTACTGATAGTTGTTGAGTCTTCTAATTTTCTCTTCACCCCGTTTAGAATTCAAAATGTAAAAGTTTCAAATAGTGCATGAGTTATGTTTTTGATTTCCTTTGTTAGAAGGTGTTCAATTATCATTGCTAGTACATAAGATTGCGGAGTTCTCATTTTTGTGGTTAGAAGGAATACTTTATTACCAATAGAATTGGATAGGGGTTTCCCTTCATTTCATCCTCACTAGAAGGAATATCTCATTAAGGGTGATATATTAGTGTTTTGTTTTAATTTTCAAAATCATAAAGATCTTGATTGTTTCGGTTCTTTATTTGAAGCCTATCTAGGAAAGATGGAGTCCTATTGGTTTAGTCTGTTAATTATTGAATGGACTTTGTTTGGTTAGTCAGAAGATAAATGGATCGAGTTGGGTTGATACCTTGGATAATTTGGGAGGATCATGGAAGAGTTCAGTTTACTTGTGGTTTGAAAATTAGGAATCAAAAAGTTTGTGTTTGAATATTTTTGGGTAGTTCTATCATGTCATTAACTGAGGAAATTTTTGTCAAAGAATTAGATGTTCAGTGTGTTTTTGAGAAAAGAGTCATAATCGAAAGGTAATGATAGGAATCTTAGAGACTTGGGTTCTAAAACTTGAACAATTGACTGATTCAGGTAAATTAACAAATGTTATCCATGGATCATTAAGTTTTGACAATTATCTTGCGAGACTCGACATTTGGATATTTGAGCGACTAGTTGCATATGAGTCAGAATGCACATATGCTTATTTTGAGGTAGCGTATCATCAATGTGTTCACAGTGATGAGATCACTCACCAAGTGAGGTGGACTTGATATTTTGGTTCATGTAGTGTTTCATCCAATTTGCATATTTACTTGGGGTATTGATTATAACTTTGATCCAGTATTATCAGTTATGGTCTATGTTGGATAATGGATTTATGGTAAATATGTAATGTCACAATTTTATATAAAGCCAGCAGTTATGCATCTCATTATAAAAGTCAACAAGTGTCAAAGCTGTTTAGTTGAGTTCCTCCCCTATTAGTTTAAGTTGATTCATGATCAAATTCATAGTTTGAGTTCCATTAGATGATTATGCTGAAGGATGGAACGGTTATGAGTGAGTCAGTTGTAGTGTGTGAAACTTCTAGGTGAGTGATAGTCTTCTGCTTTATATTTTGCTTTTGAATAATGTTGGTCTAGGAAATTCAAGATGTGGTGAAGAAGTAAGTCCATTTGATGATTGTGCGGTAGTTTAGAGATTTCCATCTTGGGTTAATTCTGTGAGTAACCTTGGGTATCTTAATCATCCAGGAGGTGTGCTAATACATCGGGTTTGTTTCAGTGGTTTTTGGCATTTGACTGTTCTTGGGGTGTAGATTCTCACTTTAGCCTCAGAAAGTCAGACTTGTGGTATATTGTGATAGTGCCATTGTGAGAAGTTCACTTGAGAAATGGAAACAAGGTTTGTAATTTATGCTAAAAGCTCTGGGTTGAGCTAGTACTTCATTCTTCTCTTATATTCGAGGATGAATATGGTTTTAGTGGTGCATAGTGTAATGACTCTCAAGGTCATTTTTTTATTTTTCAATTTAGTTTACCATTTTCCCTATCCGATAGTTTCTTTATGATAAAATAAGTTTAGTTTCATGGTTATCTCAGAAACAAAAAGGATTTTGGGCGAGTTTTGGACAAATTCCAGTTTTTGAGCTTTAAAGTGGCAAATAATGGACCTTTGAGGTCATTCCGAATTTAAAAAAATTTGTTAGTGCCATCAGCTCCGAAATATTGATTTTGGTCTAGGTATACCTTTGCTTTGAGTTTTATCCCTTTTGTGATGAGTTTAGGTGGTTTGACGGGATAATAAGAAAGTTTAAGTTATAAGTTTGAGTTAGGTCAATATTTGGAGTTAGAATGTTGCTATTTAAAATCAATCGATTTTATTAGTTTTGCAACATGATTTTTGGGTTAGAAGAAAGTTAGAAGTGTAAGAGAGTTGACCAAAGTTAACATTTAGTGATAGCATGCTCGAAATAGAATATAGTTCCGAAATATGGTATTTGGTCTAATAGAAGGTTTTATTCTTATGTTAAGAGTTTACTTTGGTCAACATCTAATTAAGATGTCCTTGTTGGGTGTTTTGTTAATTCCATAAATTCAAAAATTGTTTTACAAATGGATACACTATTCATTTATTTTCGGGAAGTCCCCTATGAGTTTTGGGTACTCATTCAGAGCTTGAAATTTTTGACTAGGGTTTTTTAGTAGTATCACTAGACTTAAATGAACTCATTTTGATGTGTGGATAGTACCAGTAGATCCATATTAAAATTTCAAAACTAAGGAACAAAGAATTTGGCATTTCGATATCGTATGAGGAAGTTATGGCCTTTTTAGCTAAAATAATATTGATGGTACAGAAATTTCTTATGTACTGATCAATGTATTTAAATCTTAAACTGTGTTTATCTGGTATTTTGAGAATATTGAGAGTTCTAGAGCTCGAAATTGTGTGATTCTTTTGTCACTCTTCTAATTAATAATGGGGTTAGTATCAAATACTTCTTTTGGCATTCTTCCATGATTTCTTAAGCTGCTAGTTTTTCATCTGTGAAATTATTGAAAAAAGTTGGGGTTTTATCAATTCTGACTTGGTTTTTGATAAAATTTTATATTTAAGATCCTTATGGTATGGGTAAGATTATTTTATTATAAATCCATTGATTTATCAACTATTTTATCATTTTAAACAACATATAAGATTGAAAATATAAGGTTTTCTTGGTTAAGTTAATGTTCTATAGTTTGATGATTTCAAGGTTGATTTTAACTTCATTTTTTGAAATTTCACATTTGAACTCCCCAAGTTATGGGTAAAATAATTTTGAAATAAAATTTATATCTACCCTTGGGGCTCAAGTTTGACTTTTGGGTTGACTTTTTGGATCAAATTATAAAGTATGGAAATATGGGTATTGGTAGTTCCATTTTATTATATAGAATTCATATTTGAATAGATTGGGAGCATTCAGGGGTACTTTGGAAGATTATGACTTGAGTATTTTGTCCTCCATAAAGGCAAATTGAGGTTTCATGGTCTCTTTATAAAATATTAGTGATTGCTTGATAAATTGTGTATGTAGTTTGGGGAAGATGATTACATTAGGGTTACTGGGATTAAATATATAGAATTCAAAATAGGGAAATTATTTGATAATGTTCTTCCATGATTCGTGATTTTATTTCATCTCTTGAATTGGTTGAGGTACCTTCATTTTTGTTTCAATGTAATGGCTAAAACTATAACAAAAATTGCCTTTTGATAACTCAATTATGTGAAAATAAATCATTTTGTGAAGCCCTGTGGAGTCTCGATTAATATGGATGACTTCATAATTATTTACTATCACATGATGGATTGATTTACTTAAGAGTTGTTGTGATTGAGTATCATACTTTCATGATTTATCTACTATATGCACATTATTGATATCTGTGTATGAAATTGTCTGGCCCATATTATCAAGGAAACAAAGTGATATTTAAAACCAGACTGTGACAGTCTCAGCAGTGGATATATTATTGAAATAACATATTAATTGGAAACTTGACTGTGATGATGTTGACAACAAGTATATTATTAAGGTATCATATTGATTGGAATCTTAAATGTGATGGTCTTGGAAGTAGGCAAATTATTAAGATAACAAAAGTACTTAAACCTAATTATGAAAGTCTCGATGACAGGTGTGCGTAGACCTTGTAAGTCCCCTATGGGTACCGACTGTTATGGTCTCGGCAGCAAGTGTGTAACTATAAGACAAACATGACATTGCATCTACTCTAATTTTCTTATTATTTGAATTGTCTGTCCGCTTGATGGCTTGTACATACTTGATACTTGTTGATTGTTGAAGACTTCTTGATCCTTGATTGATGATTTGGGTTCACATGATATTTATTGATGATTCTAGACTACTTGAAACTTGATTATGAGTTGAGATTACTTGATATTAGAATCATAAACATTACTTGTTCTTACTACTTGATGATATCCGATGATTATCACTGATCCATGACTACTGGTTGACATTTTTCCATTGATACATGATTGGACTTGAGGTTTTTGACCACCTTGAGTCAACTACTATTGTAGTAGAGTTTGTGGTGGGTGTACAATGTGAGGGTTACTTAGATTATATATATATATATTTTTTTTTTCTGTTTAGTTGGTTGGGCTGTCGTATATAAACTGTTTGTAGGTTATAGTATCGGAGGGTGATCAGATTGTACGAGTAGTCACTAGTTCTATATTTAGGCCACCCGAGGAAACTACTCAGTACTATTGTTGTACTTAGCCTTTCCTTTCTGCACTTTTGTTTAGGTGATGCAGCAGACCATTCTTGAGCTCTCTCCTCATACTTAGCCTCTTATCCAGGAATTCTAGGGGTAGCTTCCACTCATTCACAGTCCCCAGAATCTCCTTTCATTATCTTGGAGTTCTTATTTTCTTGAAAGATTTTGAGATTTAGACCAAACTTGAATAAGCCATTACTTATTGACTTTGTAAAGGGCCTACCTGGTTTTGGGCGAGTTTGATGTCTTCCGCATGTTTACATTTTTCTTAAATATTACTTTTCGCATTTAAATTGACTTTTCTTTTGATTAATCCATGAGTTAGGCTAACCTATCGGGTTGGGAAGGTAGGTGCTACCACGTCTGATTTTCGGGGCTTGACACATACGTATACATGTTAAGAAATAACAATTTAACTAATGCATTAAATTCACTCATTCTATTTTAAGAAAATCAGAAAAATAAAACAAAGTATGCATAATAGCTGCACAAATTAGTGAATTGAAATTTTAATAATTTTTTTTATATTAGTTGAAAAGCTTGTAAATTTGAAATACACTAAATATAGCAATATACGTTATTATTATTTGGTTAACATCAATGGGGGTATATATTTTGAAGTTAAGGTATAAATTTCTTTTGAATACTTAATTATTGTATTAATACATGAATGATATGCGTAACTAACAAAGCTAAAAAGTTAAAATAAAATATTCAGGTGTGGACATATTTATTTAAAATAAACTTATGTTGAGTTCTTTCTTATTTGTTAGAAAGAAATGAGTTAAAACCCGAGAGAATATTTTAATATAGACAAAATAAAGTGAAGTAAACAATAGACAAGAATATTCTTTGATCTTGACCTAGAAATTCAAAGTACAATACTTTGATTAACTATTTAACTATAACTCAACTTGAGCAATATTATTGTGAACATGTCGGTGATATTTTCTTACTAAAAAATGTGTGAGAAAACTTTAAAATTAAATATTTTATTTCATTTCACTTTATCATGAAATATATTGTCAAGATTAAGTGTCATTATAGGTCAACTCAATTATGTCTATAATTATTAATCATGAGACGTAAGTATACATAATACTTTATGAATTACATCTGTTGGCCATAACAATGTAAGTAAAAACGTGTGGCTTTATAAAGTATGAAAAATAAAATTTTCACAACTAGAAACTGAGTCTGATGACACCTATTTATTTGAAAAGTCATTTCAATCATTAATAATAGAAATAAGCGGAAACTTTTATTTGAAATGACTAAGAGTCATACACAAACAAGATAAGAATATACGAATGGAACAATACACACTCGCAAAATGTGGATATACAAGTGAAATAGTATCAACAATCTCAAAAAGAGAATAAAAATATAGAGATGAAAGATATAAGAAAATCACATGAGAATGTGGGAGAGCCAAACAACTACGTCAAAAATCCTAGAAGAGTACCTCAGATTCAGCTACAAAGACGTATCAAGATGTATGTAGCACCTTGAATCTTGTTTCTTGGTGATAATATACTAAACTAAGTGTGGTATGAGTGTCGGAAGTGATTTAAGGTCATAAATAACTCATAACCCAAAAGTTGAGTTCAAGACCCTTTCAAAATTGCTTAGTTTGATGTTACTTCGTGTTTGAGTCAACTTTAAATGCCCATATCTTTTGATCTATAATGAGTTAGGTTCAATGACCTATCCAAAGAAATTTATTTGAGTCTAATTTCTAACACAATAAATAACGTGTTGTTTAGAGTTCGAAGTAAATGGTTATAGACCTTTTACTAAAATCTATCTAGCAGTGAAGTCACTTCACGAGCCCTGAACTTCAACAGTATGACTCATGGTTTACAAGACCACACTCGTACTGATTTTTTTGGAGTAAGTCCATAATCTTCCCATATCACTTTTAAGGGTCCACTAGATCCAACTACGATCCCTACTATGCAAGACCATGACCGATACTGTCAAATCGTGGAATAGAAGACAAAAAATAAACTTTTTATCTGTGGGGTACGAAACCAAGACCACAAGTCGTGGAATTGAGGTATACAACTCCTAGGCCTTATCTTGGTGTATTTTACAGTTCCCAGTGATCTTAGATCACTCTACGACTCGTGGATATGCACTTCACGAGC
>JBDJHY010149325.1:0-12926 GCA_039654485.1 Withania somnifera
GGATGGGTAGGTGCTATCCGTGCTCGTATTATGTAGCTCGTAGTGTGGGTTGGATTTTAGGTTGCTCGCTGCATTCTAGTTGACTTGTGTTTATTTATTCAGGGGGCCCGTGAAGGGGGATAGAAGGTGAAGGGTTGTTCATCCCAGTCTTGGCCTCACCGCATGGGCCCCATAGATCTTAGGGGCTATTTGAGTTATCGCGCATCGAGTGTTGTGAAATAAGCTCTTAGCTGGTGGCATTTGACAAATGTTAGACTCCAGTTGTTTCCATTTGGCTGATATTAGACTCCAGTTGTTTCCGTTCCTGTTATTGTTAGCATTATTGTTGCTATGCCTTGATCGGGCATTTGTATATTATTGGATTTGGCTAATGAGGATGGTGTTGATAGGGCCTAGACCCTGTATTTGATTTAGAAATATGTTCCTCAGTGGCACCGACCCTGAGTATGGCATAGATGAGGCACATACCTCTGATATAAGTACTGATGGGGTATTTACCCAGCTCTCAATTTTGAGGCGCATTCCTCCAAAGCACAGACCCTGAGTATGGAAGATGTGGCACAGATGAGGTATAGACCTCCGATATAGGTACTGATGGGGTAGTACCCTATTCTCGAGTTTGAGGCGCAGTCCTCCGAGGCACGGACCCCGAGTATGGTAATGTGGGGCATAGATCCATGAGTATGGCACAGATGAGGCACCGACCTCTAATATAGGTACTGATAGGGTATTTATCCTACTTTAGAGTTTGAGGCGTAGTCCTCCGAGGCACGGGCCCCGAGTATGGAAGATGTGGGGCATAGATCCCTGAGGAGGCACAGATGAGGCACAAACCTCCATATAGGTATTGATGGGGTATTTACCCTTTTTTCGAGTTCGAGGAATGGTCTTTCGAGGCACAGACCCGAGTATGTCAGATGTAAGGCATAGACTTGAGTTGAGGTGCGGTCCTTCAGGGCGCAGACCCTGAGATTGGTACAAGTAGGGGCGTAAGTCCCCAGAGTTTGGTAGGGCTTAAGACCCGGTCCTCTAAGGCGCGGACCCTGAGATTGATACAGGTAGGGGCATAAGTCCCCAAGATTTTACACTGAGAAGGAGGCTCGTGGCATGACAAAACTTTTTTCAGATTTACTTGTCTATACCTCGTGTATTACTTTCGTATTATTTGTGCTCACCGGGCTTAAGGGGGGAGTCACGGTGGGTTTTGTTGTGTTGTTTGTACTTGTTGGTGGGATGGGGCTACAAATAGGCTTTGTGTATTTACTTTTTGTTCCATACTTAGCTGTATTTTACCGTTTGATCCTTTATCGTGGCATATATGTATATATCTATATGATAAATTGGGTTTGGGCTTAATTGGAGCACAAGTAAATTTCCTTACTTCAATTTTGGATTTTCGGATAATGGTTACTGCGGTACGTGTCTAACATATTTTAGTTCCCTGTAGATCTATACTTCACTTTGTTAATGGTATTGCACTCCGATATCTTTATATTTCTGCATTATCTGTTAGTTTTGCCGCTTTCCTACTATCTTTGACCTATTTTACTTCCTCGCATTTTTACTTATAGTTTATTTTAGCCCGGTCGGCCTATGATGCCTACTGGGTACCTTATTTGGTATTCATGTTGCACTTTTATACCATTTTTCGTGGTGCAGATACCGGTAGAAGTTATTGGAGACGCCGAGATCGTACGGAGTAGATATAACTGATATCGAAGATCACGGTAAGCCCCACCGTGGTTTCCTTGATTTCCTGCCTGCTTTACTTTATCTATAACAAGCCCTGTGTATTATTACTTTTGTAGGCGTTGCTTTGTATATATTTATCTTTTGAATACTCTATATAGTAGCTCCATGTACCATTGATACCGAGTTTTGGAATTTGGATCGTATATGTATTTCTGCTGCTTTCATTTTACATATATCTGCTTATGCTTTTCTTCTATGTTGGATGATTCGAGAGTATATAACTTATTGCGCATAGCTCCGAGTTGTAGGGTTAGGCTTGTCTATTGGAGGGTTGTAGACGTATCATGACTCGAATTTTGGGTCGTGGCATTATGTAACACAACCTGTGTCAAGACCCACTAAAAATATAGTTACATTTTCATCTTGTACAATTATTGTCTCAAAGTGGACAGTCTGATCTTTACTTTCTCCTGGGTGAAAATTTTCAATCACATGAACTTTGCATGTCCAATCTATGGTAGATTGTGTCATTTCATCGACAACAAGTATTTTTTCCATTGTGGCTGTACAAGTTACATGACAAACAGTCAAAATATCAAGAGAAATTGTGCTGAGTGAAAGTAATCAAAGCAAGCAAGCAATAACATTTCCCAAAACAACTCAAACATCTCATAATTCCTTTTTCAGGAATAGTTAATTCGAATACCATAAAAAATTACCCAACGTGATAATTACACAGGTAGTGTGACCATATTTATCACTTGGCCTTCATGAATCAAACGACCCATTATTTATGCGCAAAGATAGTATATTAGTTACTGTGGATGTCATTTATGTCACCACTCAGTTGTTTTGAGACAACAGACTGGTCATCTCATGTCACAGATAATTCATGTGTATCTCATTCTTACACTAAATGATCGTCTAAGTATGTAAGGTAGTGCAGCATAAAGGATGCATTATATTTTACTTAACATCAACTTTAATATGGATGTTGATATTAAACTTAAGTTATTCTAATTCTGAAAATTCTCGAGATGGATAAAAGTAGGATCTATTCTCTCCCTATCAAAGGAAGGGAAAGAGACCTTTCCCTACTACAAAGACGAGGCAACAAATAGATAAATTAATTGAAGTGTAGAAAATTTATAACAGATTCATAGTGAAATTAATACGTGTATAGAAATCTATAGCAAATTCATAGCAAAATTAGCATAAATATAAAAGATCTACAACATCAGCCAAGACTATTTTAAAATATGCACAGAGAACTAAGATTCCTTACGGACATGGACAGAAGAAAATTGGATATCAGTATAGTCCTAAACAGGTCGGACCAAAACAAGAGCATAAATCCACCACACTAGCTAAGATAAAGGGAATAATAAGGACCAACATCAGTCAAATCAATGAATAGCCGGGAACATATACCAATTACAGATTACAACAGCTGTAGTTTTTGAGGAAGTCATTTATATAAATTGATAACACAAAGTGTACCTTTGCTGGTTTGGGAAAGAAGAAGGCACGTGTTGGTCTGACATGGACAACAGCAAGGCGAAAATGCTGCGTAATCAATCTCGTGCAAGAGCTGAGAAGAGGCGCTTTTAGTTTTATGTGCAAGAGCTGAGAAGAGGCGCTTTTAGTTTTATCATTAAATGACCAATACATCCTTCATGTTATTGTGAAAAGACCAAAATTTTCCTCAGGCAGACCCTAAGCTGCTGCCCTTCCCTATTCTAAATAAGGGAAATTCACTAGTACGAGATATAATAATATCTCTTTGGGTCCTTTCTTCCAAAATTAAGAGGTGCATAGGTCAAGAAAATGGCGGACAGAAAAGATGCTGATTGCAACAGGGAAACAGGAGAGAAGCCGGTTCGGAAAGTGCTTTTCATTTCGGGTGGAGCTAGTCACTCTGTTGCTCTTCTCTGTAAGTTGAACATTTACCACATCCATTCTCTAACTCTGCTCCATTCTCTTCGTCTATAGTATCTTAAATATCAAATTAGTTATCTTCCTCCATTTTCCCACAGATACGATTTTCGAATATTCCGAACATTTACCACTTCGTTATATGTATATGTATATATTACTACTCATCCTGAAATTGCCCCTTCTGTCTTTTTAAAAATGTACACATAGTATATCATATAGAAGGCCTGATTCAAGTGACTGTGTGAAGTAATTGTAGATTCAAATGTGAAGCAGAGACAGAGATGGGAAGAGAGAGGCAATTGAGGGTTATTTGTTTAAACATGCAAATAATTCTTTCTTATAATATTCAGATATTTAAAACAACAAAAATTAAATTCTAGTTCTAAAAAATCAAAGATATTAAACATTCGAACAAAAATTAAAAGATTCGACACTATCACATATCTCAGTGACTTTTTGAATGATCCGGTAAGTCTTTCCCTTTTGATCAATTTTATTTACTACATATTTTCAATTGTAACATTTGTTACTTGATATAATTTCTCAATTTTGAATTCTCTTTTATGGAATAATCCAACGTTGATTTAAACAAAATTGTAAAATATTCAATTTCATGACTCAACTACTCTCACTCTCAAGAATTTCATGGTGTAGGCTATTAAAAATTATCACTATAAAGATCAATGGCTGGTTTAAATAAGTTGCCCAGTTAATAAGCGAAATAAAAATGTTACTGAAAATTAAGTCAATGATAATAACAATTGGGAATTGTGGGGCACAATATTCTTGGAGTAACTCTTTAGGTTTCTCACTATAAAAAGGGCAGATAAATTTTTTCACTAAACAACCATGATGTATTTTTTGATAAAAAAGAAATCAACATCTCATCAGCTGATTTAACAAAGAAAAATATAGTTGAACAATTACAGGGATAAAAGTAGGTTAACTATATGATGGAAATAGAAAACAAAAAAAAAAAATGAAGAGAAACAGGTAAAGTCTAATCTCAAGTAGAACTGTATAAGTAAGCAACAGTTCCTGTATCCAGAATAATTATAAGTTACAGTTGTCCTTTACATTTGATCCTTACATTGTTTACGTTTGATTTTAGCCCCATCTGTTCTTGTATGTTATGGTAGTTCCGGTTTATTTTGGTTCTTGATTATTGAGGTGCATACTAGTTGCTCCGACTTGAGTGAGTGTTTTTAGCGTCTTCTTGCGTGTATTTCCTGTATTAGAGTTGTTTTGCTTTTGCACCTACATTGGTGGTTGCGATTGATGATGGTATGATAGGGTCATGTCAGTGGTTGGGGTTCGGTTTGGGGTTGGGGGCCGGATCGGGTTTAGGATTGAAATTGAGTTCGGGGACTGGATCGATGTTAGGATCGAGATCGAGATCGGGGTAGATGTGTAAAGGGAACCTCTAGGTTGTGAGCGGGGTCTTGGAGTATAGGTACTTTGCAAGGTAAGTCCATGGAACTAGTGATGACTCTTAGGAAGCGGAAGATTAATATAGCTTGTGTCCAGGAGACCAAATATGTAGGTACGAGAACGCAGGATATGGACGGGTACAAGTTGTGGTACTCAGGGGACGTGAGGAATAGAAATGAGGTAGATATTTTAGTAGATGACGAGCTTAAGGAGCAAGTGATTAAGGTTAGGAGGGCGAACGATAGGTTGATGTTGATTAAGTTAGTCATTGGGGGGTTTAGTTTGATTGTTGTTAGTGCTTACGGTCTGCAAGTCGACTTGGACGAGGAGGAGAAGAAGAGGTTTTGGTGGTATTGGATAAGGTGGTGAGAGGTGTGCCTGATTTGGAAAAGCTGTTCATAGGTGGAGAATTTAATGGACACATAGGGTCTTCTTCGAAAGGTTCAGAAAGGTTATGTAGACGTGCATGAAGGCTTTAGTTTTGGTGAGAGGAACGAAGGAGGAGCTTCACTTTTGGATTTTTTCTAGAGCTTTTAGGTTAATGGTAGCGAATTCAAGCTTTCCGAAGAAGAAGGGGCACTTGATTACTTGTGGAAGATCTTTTTCCTCAATAAACTATATATAGCTTAAATGGAATAAATTTAAAAAGAGGTAGCTCGATGCATCACCCATCCATGTTCAAGGAAGGTTGGGGAAGGTTGTACTCCAAGGGGGTGTGATGATTGCGGCCTATCCTGATGCAAGTATTAGGCAGCTCGGAGAGACAATTTTATTGTTGTTCCAATGCTCCCTTTCCTTAAATTGAATATCTTATTTTTGAAAAAATTACGTAAATCTATAGAGGGAATCCCTATATCCGAAATCCTACTTTCGGGAGTTCTTTTTCGGTAGTCTTTTTCCATACAGTTTTGGATTGATATGTATTTATTGATCCACTATGTTATAAGACATAAAAAATGATACAAGGGTGTGGCATTTATCAAAAAAAACAAGTCTTAAAATGTTAATATATAGGGTTGTTGCTGTTACAGATCATGAACATCTGTCCTGATATGTGAACAGATTTGTGTGTAATGACTATAATATAAATATGTAATATTTGTAAAGATTTGTATAAATAGCTTTTAATACTTTGATATAAGAGATTTTCATGTATGGTTTAAATCATATCTTCAGAGATATTACTGCTAGGAATTAATAACTGATAATATCAGACTCATATTTTTAAATTTCAGATTTAGTAGTTCCAACCCTTTAGGACTTTTTTGCAATTTCCTCCTTGTATTTAGGTTATGTTTAGATTAGTCTAATAATTTTCATAGTTCATCTCTTTGCAGTAGAAGATGTATAGAATCTATATATGCTCACTCTACAATCAATAAAACACACATGCTCCTTCTAATGTACTGCAGTCTTATACTTTATGGTATCTAGAACCAATTAACTCTCACGAGTATAAACTTTGTTCGATAAGCACTTCTGCCTTTCCCTTCAAAATGGCCACAAACATCACTGTAACCAATTCAGATTCCAAACACCACAATTGTTCAGTTTAATTCTGTCACCCAGTTTCCAATCAAATTAACGAGCAGCCACAATTTTTCCCTTTGGAAAGCACAGGTGTCCATTCTAATGAACAATCGCAACCTTAATGGCCATCTGGATGCTTCTCGCCCTGCCTCTATTTTTACTAGTACTCAAAATAATCAAGACGTCGAAAATCCTGAATTTGTCTCATTGTATTCCAAGATCAGCTTATTCAAAACACTATCTTGGTCTCTGTTGATCCTACACTTACTGCTACAGTTGCCGCTGCATCCACTGCCAAGGCTGTTTGGGTGTTCTGCACACTGCATATGCCAGCAAATCGTAAACAAGAATCTTTATTTTGTTTGATCATCTGGCTTGTATCTCAACAAAAGCTGTTCCTATCACTGATTATCCCCACCAAGTTCGAACTTCCACTGCTGGAGCTCCTGTGTCTAATGAGGAGCTGATTGTCAAGATCCTCTTTAGAGTTGGCCCTGAATTTAGTGAAAATATCTGCTCCTGTCCGTGCAAGAGATTTATCTATCTCTTAACCAAAACTTTATGAAAAGTTACTTGATCATGAACTATCCATAAAGCATGAAGAAGCAAAGAAGCTACTATCAACACCAATTACTGCTGCTATTGCACAGAAAACAAACACACATCCTCGCTAAGGAAACAACTCTAATACGCATCCAAGTGCAAATTCTCTCAACCCCAGCCAGCAATGGGGCTCTGAAAAACACAACAACAGCAGCGATATGACAACACTCTGAATTGCCGAGAACAGACACCTATCTATCCGTGAAGCAGTAGTGGTGCTTTCCTTTACGGGACAAGCGTAAGAGCCTCCATGAAGTGGGGGATGAATTAATTCTAATTCCTCTATGAACTCAGAAAATCACTTCAGGCTGCCTGTAATCCCCTGGTTGTGCTTGCGATCATAAGTAAATGTTGTGATGTTGAAGTCACCTCACACGATCCACAGATCATCTGATAAACCCCTTACTGCTGATAGTTCAACCCATACATTACTTCTCTCTTGTCTGATTAAAAGAGCATAAATACCAGAAAGTTTCCATTTTAAATTATTGTGAAGGCAAGTGAAGGGAATGGAAACAGAGTGAATTCCTTTCAGTAGTTCTTCCCTGACCAACACGTCTTGTCCCATAAAATGATATCAACCTCCTTTAGTTCCATTGTTCCCGAAACTGCATAATCCATCCATCTTCCATCTTCCACCTTATATCTTCCTTAAAGTCTTAGAAGACCAAAGTTCCCTTTGGTGCCTTGAAGAAAGTAAAAATCAGCTTGCCGCTTCCGACTCAAAGATCTATAGTCTCTTCTCTTAATTCTCCATTTAGACCCCTAATGTTCCATGCTATGAGCTTCAGCCTAAATTATAAGTACAAGTTGGGATGTTCCTCCATTCACCTCTGCTACTGCCGCGGTCAAAATTCCCGAGAATCTCTAAATTTGTTATGTCCATCTTCATTTTGCCATCCCAAGCTGATACAGATTGAATAGCTGGTTGTTTTCTCATTGCTACTTGTGTCTGCTCCATTTTCATCAGATACACAATGGTATCTGCCTCTGTTCCACCGAACTTGATGCCTAAAAGTTACCCAATCAATTAATTAAGTTTTGTTGCCTGGTACTTTATTTTTTAATTCAACTTAGAGTAAGCAGTATTATTTAGCTGTTGTATTTTTGTGCTACCATGCTGTGAATTTTTCTTTTTTCTTGCGCGCCCAGGGTCTATGGATACAAGCTCAGTACCCTGCAAAAGACAGGGCTTAGGTTCACGTTAGAGGTGGAAAAATTACCCTATGATATCATAAGCCACTCAAGTTTGGCCTGATTGTTGACCTGCCCATTTATTGGCTCAGCCCAACTCATTTCGGCCCATCAAAATTTGGACTGCTTTCTAGCCCTAATTGATCCCTGAGAAGTCTTGTCATAAAGACATTTTTTAGCATTTGATATGTTATGTATAGCTATAATAAAGAAAAATAATAATTTTATTAGGTACTAAAAAATTATAAACGAACAAATAAAGAATGTTACTTGTGTCAAAAAAGAAAAATTATAAAAGAACAAATAAAACAATTAAGACTTATTAAGAATTGGGTTGGTTGGGTTTTGATCTGCATTTTAGCCCAAGTAACGTTTGGATGGGTCTATAACGCGCCCAGATTAAGTTCGACCCGCCTATTTGCCACCTCTACTTTGTGCCTACTACCCTCCCCAGATCCCGCTTGGGGGATGACACTAGGTATGTTGTTGTAGTAGGCAGTATGGAATAATAGAAAAGCTTGACTTTAAGTATCTCAGCTGCCAACTTACGGTATCAAGGTTTTCCATGTGATGAATAGTTGATGTAATCAATGTAATTGCAGCTGGAAGTATCATTTGTTCATGGGGAAGAGGAGAGGATGGACAGCTCGGCCTTGGGGATGCTGAAGATCGATTTTCTCCAACTCAGATGAGTGCGTTGGATGGGCAGGAAATAGTATCTGTCTCATGTGGAGCTGATCATACAACTGCTTACTCGGAGGGCTTCAAGCAAGTCTATAGCTGGGGATGGTAGGTTTACTTTCCGTCAAATTTCTAATTAATGCATTATGATGAAATTTCGAGTCTGCAAAAATTGATAACTGGTAAATTCTTTGTGGTATTAGCTATTTAAATTATGTTACCTAAGGGATTTGGCTGTTAATACTTACATGGCAATTCTTGATAACTTTTATGGTAGTTAAAAAAATTAACTACTAACTTTTTGATTATGTAAAAAACCATTAAATTAATAAGAAGTTAGAATTATCATATTGTATGGACCAGGGAGTAATAGATCTTATCCTAGCCTTGTATAAACAATTTGAGGAAGCAACTCATGGAACTACCTCTTCTACATATTGCAAATTTTATTTTGAGCATGCAAAGAACGGAGTCTTCTTACTGTAGTTTAAACATAAAATATAGCCAATGTGAGAAAAATATCTAAATCCGTAGTAACAAACTGAACATGAAAATGAAGGATTATAACTGCACAAATGATGCAAATATAAATGCAGGTTGGGACAGTTTGGTTGGACATCCAGTAAAGATGTGACTCTACGCTGGAACTATTAAACTAATAGATTGAAATAGGAAAAAAAGAATTGTAGATGCGGGAAGTGAACCTCTGACTTGGAGAGTGATTCTTAAATGTGAGAAAAATAGGACAAGGAAGAAAAAAGATAAGTGAAAGCTCAGCTTGATTATTCCCTCAAGCCATCGCCGTTTAAATAGCTGAACTGTGGTTATTCGAATAAAGTAAAGAGAATCAAAATACATAATTGCCAGGACTGAATCAAGATACTATATTTACAAGTTTTAAAGACTCCCTTTAAGCTGGTGCATATAAATCATATGTACCACGGTTGCTACAAATGTAGTTGGTACGAGCTCCAGGGGAGAACTTGGTGAAAACATCTACAAGCTGATTATATGACTTTTAGAACTTTGTAATAATGTCTTATGAGAGTAGCTTTTCTCTTCTCTGATAAAGTGACAATCCATCTCTATGTTATTAGTTCTCTCACGAAATACTGGATTTTATTTAGAACTTGGTTATCACACCCAAGTTCCATTTGACTGACTGCTTTCACCAAACTTCAATTCTCAAAGCAGTTGGTTTATTCAAACTAGTACACAAGTTGCCACAATCATTGCTCGATATTCAGTTTCTGCATTGATCCAGGAACAACATCTGTTTCCTGCTTTTTGAAGACACCAAATTGCTTCCCACTCTATAGCTAGATGTAGAAGGTGATCCTACTCGATCAAAGCTTTGTGTATCCAACAATTTGCTCATGCTCATAGCCTTGATTGGCAAAAAAAAATATTTTCCTGGTGCTGATTTTATTTATCAAAGAACACGAACAGCTACGTCCTAGTAACTATCACACTTGTATAACGGTCAAAAGAAAGGCAATGTCAGATTGAGGTTTTGTGAGATAGTTCAACTTACCAACCAACTGCCCGTACTTTTCAGGATCACTATGTCGTGGCGGAAAATTAACATTCCGATCCACATGAGTGTCAATGAGACTACAATCTCTTCATACATGTATCCTCAAGAATGTCTTTGAAAAGAAAACGGAAAATACTCACGTTGTAAGTTGACAATCTCTCATTTGGACTAAGCGACCTCAATGTATAGAAAATATTCCAGTCAATGCATAGAAAATATTCCAGCATATGCAAATCAATTAACTTGTGAGTGGAATTTGTTAATCTAAGAGCTAATGCTCGAAGAAGATGAATGCTAATCGAGCCACTTAACCGAGAAATGTACTGAAGTGAAATAGAGAAGAAGAAGAGATGGATCTTATTTCATGAATGAATAGCATTGTACAATCATATTCTGCATTTATACACATGGAATGAAACTGATAGCCTAACTGATGTTGAGTGTTAACTAACAGTCAGTTAACTAACTCTGAATAGTGAGCAGTGTTAATTATTCCGTGAAGTGCCAACTGCCTAACAGAATTGTAACTGCTTTTGTGACCTTCGATGTCCTTCAATTCCTGCTCATTTAGCTCCAATCTTGCATCTATACACCCTAATTGAAGATCAGCCTTGTCCTCAAGACTCAAAGGATGGAAACCTGTGTTGTAGCTCAGTAAGAAATTCCCAAGGTGATTGAGCAGCATCCATGCCAAGCCACTTAACCAACAGCTGACTAACAGCCTTATTACCCGTTTTGATCATTCTCCTTTCTGGTAGACTCTGGCATTGGACGTTTTAGGGCTAGACAGGTGAACAAGAGGATGATTAACAAACAATTGGGACTTCATGGAACTTCGTTAGCCTGGGACACATGGAATGAGTGATGTTTGAGCACCTCTGCTAGCAATAATAACCTGTAAGCAACTTCACCAACATTAGCAACAATGAGATAGGGGCCAAAGTACTTAGCAGCTATCTTTTTAAAGGGTCTAATAGCCATAGAGAACTGTCTGTATAGCTATTGTTTCTGGTAAACCCAACCTCCTACCATAAACTTCCTATCAGACTCGTGTTGTTTGCCATGTCTCTCATCCTTTGTTGAGCCCTGGACAGATGGAACCCAAGCAACTGAATGATAGCTTCTCTAGCCTCCGGAGATTTATCAACCATCTTATTATTAGCTTCTCCGGCTAAATAGGGAAGATGAATGGGAGGCTTTTGCCATACAGAATCTTATAAGGTGAATATTTGAGGGCGGAGTGGTAAGTGGTGTTGTGCCACCATTTAGCAAGTAGTTAGTAGGCAACTCATTCCATAGAGTTATATGGTTGTTTAAAACCTTAGTCTGGTCATCTTTCTGGGGATGATATGCTATAGGCTTGTGCTATTGAACACTTTGTAAGGTGAATAATTCTTACCAGAATGAGTATAAGAATATAGGATCCTCTCACTGTTCATAGAAGGCACTCTATGCAGCTTAAACACATTGTCGAGAAAGCTTTTGAGCCACAAACTGAGCAGTGTAAGGCTGTTGTAAACATATGAAATGACCATATTAACTCATTTTATCAACCACTACCAAAATAACATCCTTCCCTTGAGATTTTGGTAGACCACCTATGAAATCCAAGCTAATGCCAGTCCATACCCCTTTAGTAATAGGAAGAGGTTGAATAAGACCAGGATAAACTGCTGTATCATACTTGTATCTCTGATACACACCACATATGTCCCGAGCCATAGATTTCCCATAAAATTGGGACTGGACCTTCCTTGTAATGGCATCCATGCCAGAGTGACCACCTTGAGGAGTAGAATTCCACAAGTGAATAATATGTTGCCTTAATTGCCGATCAGAATCCGCAACCAACCTACCTTTCCATCGAAGTTGAGAGTTCATCCAAGTGAAGGATTTTTAAGGCTGCACCTGCTATTTGGTTATTTATGCTTGTAAGACAGCACCAGAGGGCTAAGATTGGAGAATTTGGCCAAATAAGGTATCATGTGGAGTCAATAAGGACAAAGCCACGAGCTCAGCTTCTTGGTTCGTGGACAAGGCATCAATAACCTTATTGTCATGTCCCTTCTTGTACTCAATAAAGAAATCAAAAGCCATCCATTTAGACATCCCAGCTACTTGGTACTCAGTACGTATATATTCTATTCAAGCAAATGCTTTAGTGGCTTTTGATCAGTTCTTACTATAAAGTGCCTCTCTGTTAGAAAGATAGTGGGACCACTTTCAAGATCAATGAACACGATGTGTAAGTCCTTCCTCTCCCTGGTCTCCTAACAAGATGAATGACTTCTATAGTTGAGTGACATGGCATGAATCTCAA
>JBDJHY010149344.1:0-12925 GCA_039654485.1 Withania somnifera
TTGACATCGGGTTTTGGGAACTTGTATTACATATTATTATTTTCCGCATATACTGTTGTAGTCCTCCGCTTTGGCTATGGACTACAGGGTTTGGGTCTCCTACTAGGTGGATAGTAGGTGCCATCATGACTCCGAGAAATCGGGTCGTTACAGACATCTGTGTGCCATTTATCTGAGGACCTCCAAATTTGCTGAGTAACTGCCACAATATAGCTCGAACATCTGGAGTAGGCCCTGGAACTCATACAAGTGCTAGAGCAGGTGCTATAGGCACTGTCGGGGGGTATCTATAGTTGGGAATAGGGATCTTAACCCATGCAGGTTCTATAGTATGGACCTATGCTAAAACCCGAGCTACTAGGTCGGAGGTCAATCCGTCCTCTGTAGGCATAGATTGTGTGAGTGCTATATGCAGAAAAATAACAATAATAAATGAGATTTCCAGGAAACTATCCATAAATACGTATGACATCATATCCAAAAAGAGGTCCAAGTTCCTACATGCCACTATAGCCTCTCAAAGATAGGGTATATTTTTCTGAGCACCGCTTCTCAAGATAATACTAGACATTGGCTCTGCACACTAATACCAGTCGAAACCTTAGCTCTGATACCAAGCTATCACGGCCAAATTCTTGGATCATGATAGCACCTATTAACCCACCAATAGAGAACTAACTCAGAAGATGGAATAGTGTGGAGCAATACCATAGCAAGTGCCCAATGTAATAAATTAAGTAATGAGAAAGTAGATGAAGTGAGAGAAGCGAGATAACATGACAGAATAAAAATACCTCCCCAGGACTTGGTACCAGTGTATATGGAGATACTAAGTACAAAGTATAGGGGTACAAGTCAAAAAATATAAAGCATGTCTGTGAAAGTACAAAAAAGACAAAATACATAATCCAACAAGATGCAAGACGTAGTTAAATGTTCAAAGCTCACCCTATATGTCCAAAAGAAGTAGAAACGAGGTGGCAAAAACCAAAGCTAAGTTAGTGGCGAGTGCTAATACTTGGATCTGTACCAGGGAAACATAAGTGTAGTATAAGAACAAGTCACCAAACTAACAAGTACCGGTAGGCTTCGAGGGCCCACTAGGAACATATCAAATATAATAATGGTAAATAATAGGAATAAAAAAGAAATAGGTAATAGAAGAAAATATCACAGCATATTAAGATAGCTACACTGATAGAAGCAAGACAATAGATAATGTACAAATATAACTAGATAAACCACATAGCAGGACATAGGTAAGGTATAGGATAACGTACCCAGGATACTTACATTAATACAGAAATAACAATGATAAGCTTAGACAAGATAGAAAGCAAAAGAACTAGGGGAAATTAGGGGGTGTACTGGCAACCTAAGGATAAGGAAGGGAAGGGTATAGCAAGTAGACACACACACAAATAAGCCCACAAGGTAAGAATTATCAGTAAATAAAAGTCTAAAATCAGCTCTAGCAGTATATAAGGTAATAAAGCACGTAAAATGCTTCCAAGCCTCTATAAAAATGGAAGAGTACAAAAACTCACGCTCACCCATCAAGTTTCCCATACCACCTGAGAGTACATAGAGAAAACAAGTGTATACATGATAATTCTCAGTTCCTATGTAAGCTCCTCCTCTGGCACCTGAAGTACTAATAGGAAGTAACCATGGAAGGGCTACCCCCGATGCCTCTACTATACCAAAAAAACCTCATCTATTGTGTCCATAACCAGAATAAAAGGGTCAATAGAGGTATTCCAATCGCGTACAAAATGTATACTATCATAGAAATCCTCACATATCATATTAGGAGCCTCAGAGAGGTCTTTTTCCTGTCATCTAATGCTAGTATAACAATAGCACCGTACCATAAGTATCGACAACCCAGTGCCACGAGTCTTAATATCTCATGGGTAAAATGTCCCAATTCAATAACGTGAGGTAGTATGAAAAAGGTTGTAATCATTGCTAAGAAAAGTAGGACTCAAGTTCTAGCACAAGTAGTAAATGATAGTGCTCGGTGCCAGGGTATAAAACTTGGTCTAAAACAAGTAGAAAAGGTGGTACTGGCTTCCTGACACACAGCCGAGTCTAGAAAAAATAAAAGAGTCAACTATGTTATTATTATTTATTAAAAAGTCCCATTTGTACTATCTTTAGACATAATTATAGAAAAATCAGCTACCAAGGCCTAAAAATTCACAAAATGGTGATAATAGGGCCCCCACGACCTCAATGCAGTCTCGAAAGATGAACCGTACAACTCTCACTCTATATAGACGCATAGACAAAGGTAGTATCTATAGCTAACCTATGCCCTGCACAGGCTCCACAAAACTATATCTAGCAGCACAAGACAACATCCAAAACCTGAGGGAAAAACCTAAATTCCAACCCATGCATCAACATTCTACTACTTCTAGAGTCACCCTACGGCTATCACAAGGCCAATACTATGTCAAAGGTGTCATATTACACCGAGTATCATCATAAAGAAAGAGATGAACAAGAATAGGGGCAATGGTCATAGGTCCCAATATTAACCTAGTAATCCCAGTGTTAGGATGTTATTTAGCATAAATAGATAAGATATGTCCCCAGAGTAATCCTAAGGAGTCTATCTTTTCTTCGGAAAATATAATTCTCTAGCATACAATGATTAGATCGTGTGCTATCAAATTCCCTCGAACAACCTCGAAAATAACGAAACACAGATCTTCAAGTCCAGACGAGTACAATAATATAAATTATTTTCATGACCCAATTTCTTAGGTTGTGATGGCACCTACCACCCTTCTACAGGTAGACCAATCCCTGTAGCTCGAAACAATAAGTAATAGGATACTATAACAAATAAGTCTAAGAAGAAGTAAGTAAAATAGTATATAAAAAGTAGAAAAGAGAAATAGATATATTGTAATAGACAATCAACAAAACCAACCCAAGGCCTGGTATCAGAGAGTATACAAGAGCCACTAAAGTTATAGAATACTGAAATATCCAAGAGTAAGTATACAAGATTTCTATGGAATACAAAGGAGAAAAAAGTCCAGATGATGAGAAGTAGGTAACTTTGGTCGCTAGGAGCTCACCCTAAATCTACAAATCCTCAAAACCTATCCCAAATAGAGGCATCAACAATGATAATCTCACCACTTGATCTTTATCAGGAAAGGTGCAGAAGTGTAGTATGAGTAATAATTGTCGAAGCAATGAGTACCTAATAGGCTTCAAGGGCCCACCGGGTGCATAAAAAGAGTTAATAGTAAATAGCAGGAAGGTGAAGAAGACTAGTTAGAAAAATAGGTAATGCAACATAAAGATACTAGCTATACAAATAAGAGGAAGAAATATAGATGTCAAGTAAAATCAGTTAGCTATATCAACAAAGCAGAAACTCAGGTAATAAAGGATATATACTCGGGGTCCTTGAAGCAACATAAAAAACAAAAATCATAAGGAATAAGGCAATAAAGGTAGCGAGTAAGACTACGGGGAACAAGCAGTATACCGGTAACCTCAATGATATGTAAGGGGAAAGATACAACAAGAATACGTAAACATAGATAAGCATACTAGACACAAATAATTAATAATATAAGCACCTCTAATGACTAAAACTAACAACTACAGATATAGGTAATAAAAAATGTGAGCTAGGCTCTTCGTAAATCCACAACCGCCAATGTAGAGTACACATAAGCCACATTCAATTTCAACATCCCATACCGACGAAAGGTTCACACATAAAAATAAATATAAGAAAGTAACAAACACATAATTTAGAGGCAGTTCTCAGGTTTAGGAGTATATACCTCCACGATCCTAGGTACCAAAGGCAAGACCCATGTGAGTCATCGAGAGGAACCCCTCTACCGATTGCAGACACCACTCTAGGGACCATAATTTAGTAAGTGTGGTATAGTAAGAAAAAGATATACTCACTGCCTAGAAATGGGACTTAAGTGTCAATAGTAGTAGTAACTAATAGTTCCCGGTGCTGGTTGTGAAATATAGGCTAAAACAAGTGGTAAAAGAGTAAAATGGGTGCCTGACAGTAGGCCGGATCTCAAACAAGGGAAAAAATCTTATTTATTAACAATTATTAAAAAATACCTTATTAACCATCTTTAGTCCAATTTATCCATTTATACATAAAAACAAGCCTTAAGGCCATAATATCTTCAAAAATGGTGATGATAGGCCCCCGAGCTTAATGCATAGATCTCATGGATCTGGATGCCATGGAGCTCGGATTATATGAATGTATAATGGATAATATCCAATGCACTTACTAATTTAGAAATGTCACGATTGTTATTCGTAAAGTTATCAAACTCAGAATCAAGGTCGAATCCATAAGGAATAGAGATAGATTTAACCCACAACTGTTAAAAGTTAATATTATTTGCCTATTTTATATATAACAAGTAACTGGGGGGGGGGGTTAGTTATCTTCAGTGTATTAGGTATACAATTGTGTAGATATAGAGTCAATGAGATAGGTGATTTGATTTGTGAAATGTCAAATATAAGGGGTTCCTAGGGATGTGCTTACATGGGTCATAAATGCATAATGAGTGTCCTTCATTAGCTTCTTCAACAAATATTATGGGTAGGAGATATTTACACTAGATTTGTAATCTCTTCATCAATGATATAGTGCCCTTTATATACACATCTTTTCGCATTCCTTGGCATAATTTCTCTCTCATTTGTCCTAGATCCTTGTGCCTCATTGTTCCTATAAATTCCGTACTTACAAAACTCATTAGCACTAAAGTCGATTTCTAACCCGCTCTAAAAAAAATTATTTTGTAGTTAAAGGCTCAATAAGTTGGTGTTCCGCTAGCTTATCAAACCCCCAAATGTGAACTATTATTTATCCTTAAAAAATAAGATTGAGTTTCTGAATGCAAATAGACATAGACCTAAGCAATATTATTACACATTAAGCGTGATCACAGAGGACTCACTTGTGAAAGACTGCAAATCATAAGCCTTATCAAATAGAGATTTTTTTCTTTCGACCATATTTCAAAGGGTTCCTCCGCAAGGTTCGTCCACGGAGGTTGAAACAGGGCCTAAGATCAGGCCGAAAGGTGTAGTCGATGGAAAATAGGTGAATAGACTACATGACTATGCACAACTTCAAAAATACTTATTAATAAAAGTAAAACTTTATTTTGGAAAGGGGTTGCAGTGTATCCCAAAACTCAACTATCAGTCATCCCATGCACTGGAACAACACTTTTTTAGCTTTCCTTACTCTCAACATTTGTTATTCTCATTCAAGTTTGTTGGTTAAACTAGGGTCTGATCTACTCTTTAAGAGGTTACAATGCCACTCACAATAAAGAGAGGTTCCCATATTCAATGATCCATTTGTGTGCTTGGGATGTTGTGCAGATAAAAATCTAATCACTCACTCTATAAAAGATGTTCACATGCCACTAGCAGAGCTGTAGACTTGCCCAACTTATAGTTCTCTACTTATATAGTCCAATCGACTTGGAATCTTCTAGGACTTGTGGGTAGTGCGCTAGGTAGGAAGGTGATGAGGTAGGTAGGCTTTGTGATTCGCTCGATATATCTCTCTTTCTCTTTTTAATTTTCTACTTTCTCTGTTTTTCATTCTTTCCCCTTTACTCAACTTCAACCCTTATTATGTATTCTCTTCTTTTTTTTAACCTTCCTTGCTTCCTTGGTTGTGCCTTTATTTAATCTCATCACACCTCCACTCAACCCCTTTCTTTTTGAGTGGAGGATGAAAATGATCACCTTTCCTCTTGATTTATGTTTGCACTTGTGCATCAAACTTAGGCCTTTTTCCTACAATCTTGTACCTTTGGAGCTTAAACGGGTTGAACTGTTAGAGTTTGTGAAATCACACTTATGATATGATATGGTGTTCAAAGAAAGGGTTTTAGGCTAAACTGGGCTAGCTAGGGTCATCGATGAGGGTGTGATCTCTATTTGGGTAGGGTAAGTGGTTCCAAAGAAAGCGTAAAGTCATTTTCCAAACAAAGCGTAGGCTAGAGTTTCACGTTAACTCACAATTTGGGCAAGTTCTAGCTTATGTAGAGGCAAGTGAACACACAAAGGTCTCACCTCATAAGGCGCTCCATCCCTCATTTTTTGCTAGTCTCTTTCTCAATCAACATCTTTGAATTCAATTAACATCTCCAATCTTTAAATTGTTTTTCGAAGAAGTTAGGACAATTAAATAATTTGAAGTTCTGAGAATAAGAAGATGCCCTACATTGAGAATTATTCTTATTTTTTCCGGCTGCACACACCAATAATTAAACCATAAACCAACTGGGAAACAAGGATAAAATAGCTACAAGCTAGAATTCAAGAATTGAACCATAAACCAACTGGGAAATAAAGATAAAACAGCTATAAGCCAGAATTCAAGAATTGAACCATAAACAAACTAGGAACTAAAGATAAAATCGGTACAAGATAAAATTCAAGAATTGAACCATAAACCAACTGGGATATAAGGATAAAATAGCTACAAGCTAGAATTCAAGAATTAAATATAATCCAACTAGGAAATAAGGATAAAATAGCTACACTCAAACAAGTTTTAACGATGGTGAAGAAATACCGTTACCACAAGAAAATGAAAGAGAAAATAATTTACCAACTCGAGAGGAGACAAGGGAGAGCTGGGGGGAAGGACTTCCCTTCAACTTTGGTGAGTTTTGGAACTCAACAGAAGCCTGGACGAAGAAGAGAAGAAGTGGAAAATAGGGAAAATAATTTGACAATTCGAGGTTGGGGTTATATACTTCCAGGCCCTTGATGGGCTTTATTTGCATGGGCCAGGTTCCAAGAAAGAAATTCGGTTGAATTTCTACAAAATAAGGCAAACTCAAAATGAAAAGCCAAGGGAAAAAACTTAAGGTCCATCTAGACCAAAGTCAATATTCCAGAGCCATCAAAACTGTCGAAATTAGATTCCTGGTGTGTTTACTACTAGTTCATTCTCAAGTTCCACTATTTTAAAACTGAAACTTCAAAATTGGGAAACTGAGATATCGGGAAAATGAGTCACCAAGGCACAAAGCTGATGGTCCTAGCAAGTCATAAACAACTTAGGGAAACTACCAAACAACTCTAAGCACAAGAAAGAGGAAATACAAGGAAATGACTGAGTGGGTCATTACAGTCCCCTCTTTCGTCTGTTGCTAGATGAATCATAAAACGATACGTCTCAATGTAGAAGACTCATCTAAGTTTTCATCTATTATCCCTGAAAGTCAATCAACTAAAATTGTATACTTTTTAATAGGCGATGGGACTAGGCATTTTGTGCTTGAGGTGATGGTTTGCCTATTCCTTCACCTGCTCGTTACCCAAATGTACTATGTCAACTTTCACTAACACTTATTACTCCAAACCAAGTTCAATATTATTTTAAAATAATTATACACTTCAATTTTCAAATTATTTAACCCAAATCCACCCCACACAATAATTTAACAATAATCCCATAGGTCATGCTATTATGATAAAAAATTCAAATATTGGATTACTCAGAATTCACCCACGACTTTGGTTTATGAATAAAAAAATAAAATTTATAGTGCTAGCAATTAAAATGTAATCTTACCAGCTCAACTTCAACAAAAATTAACACCTGATAGCAGACTTAGATTAACAATTTTTGATCTTAGCAGAGGATGATGAACAAGGTGTTGAATTAAGGGTCCTTATTGCAGGGATTTATGATTAGAGGATATGGGTAGACAGAGTGTTAGTGTGGAAGAAGCTGTGTATTTAAAAAAAGAGAGACAACGAGAGTGAAATGGAAATGGACAGCCTGATCGATCATGGGTTTATACACTAATATATTGGGTCAGGTCAAATCTATTTATTAAGAGGCCCGACCTAATTCTCGTTAGAATTGACCGGGGACGATGGATTAGGAGGTTCATTTAGTAAAAGACAGTGCTTCTGGACCTTCCATCTATGCCTATCTATCCATTGGTTTCCCAGTGAGACGGTTAGACAAGGCATTTTTTCTTGGCTTAGATGATTCATGCAGTCTTCTCTAGCTGGTTTACCCATCCGTTAGCTCCGACACTACACGCACTAACACAATTGGCAATCTAAAACTAGAAGACTAATCCTATACCATAAATAGACAATAAATAATTAGCTAAAAATAAAAAAGAAAAGAAGATAAAGAGGGATATAAATTTGGGTTGCCTCCCAATAGCATTTGATTTAACGCCACAACACAACCGCTTCCTGAATGTCCTTAGACTTTATCCTTGGTGGGGATATGCACAGTATCACTAGGCAGTGTTCCAACCTTCCACTAGATTAACGATGTTACTAGCTACCCCATTTGAAACTCCAAGTGCCTGATCAAAGCTAAATTAGAGTCAACCATATGATCAATAGTTGAAACTTTCGTATTGATAGATTATAACATCTCGTTATACAACTCCTCTCTAGTTAGAACTTTTCTCAACATAACTTCTATTCTAGAGGTGCTTAAATCCCTCTCTAATTTTCCCGAAGGCACAGACACTCCGCTCCTTTTTTTATTGAACACCTCTCTACCCATCCACTCAGATCTCTATCCCTATAGTCTCTTTGGTTGTTCAAATAGTCTTGGTTATTATTTCGACCTTGGTTTCCTTGTTGGAATCTGCCCTGGTTCTAAGGTACTTGGCCTCCTTATCTGAGTCAGAGTCATTCCAGATGCATGGTAGTTTTTCATAGGATGCAACAACTTTGAATTTCCTGTAGCCACTACCGAGTAGTTGTTTAGACATCAGATCAATCTGTCTTTAGGTGGGCTATATCCTGGTCTCTTTCTTCCTCTTATTGATATTTTTTTTCCAACATACCATCATTCTTGACACCACCAAATATTTCAGACTCTATTATGTGCTATCCTATAGTGTTTCTCATTATCGTGTCCAATTAATAGGATAATTGAGCATAAGTGCGCGACATATAGGTCCCTTCATTAATTCCATCCATAAAAAAATTTGAAAGAGCATTCTAAGCATGATAAACGTCTCCTTCAAATGCTTTTCTCTTAGCCCATGTCTGGGACATTGCTTAATCTTCTTAAGCATGACAGACCTTATGTATAGTTTTGTCAGGATTCTTCCTGAAGTTTCTTATCTCGTCCCTCAACACCAATAACTTTGAAGGAGGAAAAAAACTTTCTAGGAAAGCCTTTTTCATCTCCCCCCATATTTCAATAGAATTAGGGCATAAATGTTCAAGCCACATCATAGCTTCTCCACTTAGTGATAGTGGAAAAGGCCTTAATCTGATAGCCTTCTGGCTCACTCCGAGCAAGTTTCAAAACTTGCAGATGGCTGTGAAATTCTTCAAGTGTAGATTTGGGTCCTCATTAGCAACCCCTCAAAACAGACTTTTCATGGTCAGCAGTTGTATCATGGTGCTGGTGATATTGAATTTTCTTCTTGCTACTAATGGTGGTAGAATGATTTCCTTAGTTGCACTAGCCCTATCGAGGTCTGTCTCATCTTCGTCATTGTACACGTTATTGTAAATCACAGGTTTTGGTCTATGGGGTGCATATGGATAATTTCTTCCTCGTTGTGCATAAAGAGGGAACTATTCAGGGTCAGGTAGAGCTACATTCTCCGACCTATTCATTCTTGAGAATGTTCTTGATATTTTAGGATAAAATGGAAATAGAGGTACTCCCAAACTCTGAGTAATTGGTATGCACTACCTGCTCCCTATAGCAGCCAAAAAAAACATGAAAACTAGAAATAAAACTAACTGATAGTCACTATACTTGACTTCACCGATAGACTTATTCCCCGGCAACGGTGATAAAGTTTGATAATGATCAAATTACACCTCCCACTGAAGTATAAGAAATCATTTGTCAAATATAGAACCCAACTAGATTAGGGTCGATCCTACAGGAAATATGGTATCGGGTGTACACCCAGTAGCAGCATCTAGTCAGTTAGTGTTTTTTTATAGCAATAAACATAAAGTAAAAAAGGGGATTATGATATGAAAGTATTCAGTTTCTATTTCTTGTGTTTATGGTATAATTCAAGCATTTTGTTAATCTAGGTTTAGGTTCACCAAGGTTCAACAAGCCTTTGGATTGTAATCTTGTAAGGTTGCGCAATCTTCCGAAATCGTAGAATTACTTATAAAGCCAATATTATTTATCAAAGTGTTTTTCAACATTTAATCCTAGGCAAATCTCTTTTACACAAGGTTAGGGATGTGAAGCACAACAACAACCATTACATGAGGGTTAATGCCCTAAAATTTTTAGCATAATCTCAACTAATGGTTTTAACCACAGGGTTAATAATAGTTAAATCTAGGCATGTTTTAGTGTTTGCAACCACTAAAATTTTCTTATAACATAGAGATTATGTTCATACACTAGAATAGTTGCAAAAACCATATGTAAATTACAACCTAATGAAGTTTTAACCATGGTTCCCACAATCCTAGAGTTGGGGGTTTAGCCACTCATGGATATTAACATACAACAATAAAATGATAAATCAGTGAATATCATACCACAAAAATAAGCTTCAATTTTATTGAAGAATAATGATCGATGAACTTCACACTTGTGTTTTTGAGAGAATATATGTATCAAAACCCTAAGGTTAAGAATCTCTGAAACTAATAATAATTTTAATGATGATGTTCAAAAGCCTCTTTCAAACTACCCTAATTCTGGTATTTATAGAGCATAGGTGCAAGTGAAATATAGGAAACTTGGATTAGGTCATTGCTCGGCCTTGGACGGAACCTTGGACGAATAGTCTGGTGACAAACGTACCAATTGGTATTCCATCTGTCACCTTGACTATATAGTAAACTTCTAGTCAGGTGACAGGTATTTGATGAACCCTTTTTAATCAGACGAACTATATGGTCTTTGGTCTTATCCAGCGTTATATCTGGTGGGTTATGGATTTCAGACTAACCGTCTGTTAGTGGGAAAATCTCCAATCTACCTCTAACTTGGCCTTATTATCCAACGCCATTCCTTTTGGGTGATGGGTTTGGATGAGCTGTCTGGTGACAGGCAAAACATCTAAGAATCTTGAAAAACCTTACCTTTTTCTGTACAATTGCTACAAGCTTCCTCATATTGACGTAACCCTGCAAATATTCATAAAACACATTAAAACACAGTATTGTTACTCAAGAACATGCTTTATTTCCTGAATTTTAAGTGCAATATGTGACGTAAAATACCGTCACATCATGGAACAGAAAAACAAAAATTGCCACGGGGTTCCTAGCAATACCAGGAATTAATGCTTAGAAAATGGACACAATTCGTATACAAGTTAGTCTCTAACATCTTGGGAAATAATAGAATAAAAGTATTAAATTTATTAAAAGTTATTAATTAAAAAGAAATATTTTACGTACCAAGTTAAAATAATTTGCTTGAGAAGATTTCAAATAGCGTGGGTAGTCATTGTAAATAACTGATACTCCTCTTCTTTTAATAACTAAAATAATTGTAATATCAACCAAAGTGGTTTAATGCACTACATTAATGTTGCATGCACCTATATATGGCGCAAAGAAAGGGGAAAGTTGAAGATTCATAAGTACTCGGATATTGCGTAGGTCCATATAAAATAATTACAAATTAAAATATACCATAATTAGTAGACAAATATTTTTTCTAACAATACTTACCTTGTAAAATATTAATTTTTCGACATAATTATACCTAATATTTTATTAAGGTACTAATAAAATATAAAAATCTTAATAAAATAAAATTGATGAATATTTTGTAGTCCAAAAGTTATTCAAAATATTTTAGAAAAAATTGAAAACTATTTACACATTTTTAAATATTAATTAAAAATTAAAACTCTCGAGTTTCGCAGGCTTTTACAAAAAAGCTGACAAGTCGAGTTTTGAATAGAAACATTCACAAGTTTAAACGAACAGTTCAGGGATCAAAGTAGAGTTCCATCCAACCTAAATTTTTTTCATTTCGGAGTTGATAGGATAGTTAGATTTTGAACCTGAGGTGCAATCATCAAAATTTGACCGAAGTCAAACATTCAACTTCGAAATGTTATTATATCGTCAAACAAGATGAAATGTCGTCAAAATCTCATAGAATCAAACTAAGATAATAGCATCGACATCTCATAAAATCAAAATAAGGGTCTACCTAGACCAAAATACATATTTCGGAGCTAACAAAAGTGTTAGAATTTGATTCTAAGCTCGTATAAAGGAAATGTTGACTAAGTTAATGATTACCTTACCTACAGTTAAGCTATAAAATAGAAAAAATGAGATAAATCTTAACCAAACCTTCAAGGTACCGGACTACCGGTCCCAGAAGGCCATAAATGACCTAGAGTAGCTACTGGAACACTCTAGAATACAAAAACACATAAAAGATAGAAATGACCATAAGGGTATTTTACTAAATTTTTGTCAGGGCCAAAAATCAGGCCTAAAGTGGGCTTGTGAGACCCCAAAATGAACTTCACCATGAAGTTCCCAGCATCCCCAGGAACACATGCTCCAAAAAATGAGCATAATCTGAGTAGCAATTGGGCTTAAAAATTCCCGAAGAAGAAGATGGACAAGTTACATACTTTATAACAAGAACCAAGATTACATACCAAAGCAAAGATAGAACCTCAACAACGGAGTCAAATGTTGCTCAATTTACCAACTAGGAAACCATGAACCAACTAATATAGAAGGATTAAAAAGAATTACCAAACTTAATTATATGAAACAATGGTGTAAATTCACCATTTTTTGGAAAATCACGAGGGGAAAACTTACAACAGCAATGGAGGAATCAAGAATTTCTACCAAGAAAGCTCCCCCAAACTTGATTATAGGTTTCATAACATTTAACAATGTCTAGAGAGACTAT
>JBDJHY010149353.1:0-22751 GCA_039654485.1 Withania somnifera
TGACAATAAAAGAACTAGGATGAAAAAGTCTCCAAACACCACCTGGGATTCCTTCGAAGTCCAATTCACACAAACGAACAATGTACAGACAACCAAACAACATTCCAAACTTAACAGCACATTCAAAATTAGGATACAAATTTGTTTTGTGAAAAAATATTGACCAAGTCAACACTTAGGCCAAAGTGGCTAAAAGCTCCAACTGACACCTCAAACATGCAACGACAACTTTGAGAACTGAGCCTAAAATCACCATTTTGGAGATGATGGAGGCATTAGAATTCCAAAATGATACTTCGATCAATAAACACAAACTGAAGTCCAAAACTTAACTCAAAATGAACTGAATTTCCATAAAACAGTTCAAACTCAAAACGAAGATTCTAGAACATAAACTTAAGGTTAATCTAGACCAAAGTTGGTATTCTAGAGTTAACGAAACTGTCGAAATTTAATTTCGAGCGCATCTTGAAGGAAAATTTATAAAAGTCAATGATTACCTAATTTTAGGATCTGAAACAGCCGAAGTCAGATAAATCACAACCAAGTCGCCAAACTACCACTCCCAGAAGATCACAAATAACTTGGGGTAGCTACTGGAAATCTCTAGACATAAGATAACACATTAAATAAATAAAAGAACGTAAGGGTCATTACAACGTCCACTACTAAAATAAATTTCATCCTCAAAAGTCAAGAAAAAGCAGGGAGAAGAGAGAGAAGGTACCTAACAAGTCAAACAGTTTTGGGTACTGCACTCGCATCCTACTCTCGATTTCCTAGGTAGCCTCCTCAACCAGTTGGTGCCTCTACTGTACCTTAACTACTGGGATCACCCTGGACCTCAGTCTCCTAACATCCTAATCCAGAACTGCAATCGGCTCCTTAATAAAAGAAAGGCTTTCATCCAACTAAACTGAATCCTCACGGAGAACGCGTGACTCATCCAATATGGAAACATCACACAAGAAGCTTGTGTGATAACTGAATACACAAGAAGAAAGGCCAAAAAGTAATTTTAGGCTTGCCTTAAAACTATTGAACCAATTGATAGGCGACATGCACTACCTTCGAGAAAAAGACTCAAACAGTGCCATCTGGAGCTGGAATGGTAGTTATTATTATACAAAAACTCTATCAATGCCATATGCTGAACCTACGCATCCCTAAAGTCCAATACACATGCTCCGAATATATTATTTAGCACCTGAACAGTCTGCTTGAACTAACTATCGATCTCGGATGAAAATTATGCTCAACTGAATCTCAATACCTAAATCTCGCTAAATAGACCTCCAAAACTATAAGGTGAACTGCGTGCCTCGATAAAAAATGATAGACAAATTAACCCAATTGAACCTTTTCACTAATGTAGATATGATCCAGATGCTCACCACTGTACGAAGAATGAGTGGGATGAAGTGCGTTGACTTAGTCAACCTATCAACAATAACACAGACAATCTCATAGCCTCTTTAGTCTATAACAACCCTAAAATGAAGTCCATAGTCACAGGCTCCTATTTCCAGGTCAGATAGATGAGTCTCTGCTTAAAACTACCTTGTCTTCGGTGCTCAAACTTAACCTGCTGGAATTTCAAACAATGAGATACATAATCTACAATACTCCTCTTCATCCCACTCCACTAATAAAATTGTCGCAAATCATGACACATCTTGGTTGCACTTGGATGAATCGAATATCTGGAGTGGTCAGCCTCACACAAAATCATCTGCTAACCCACTAACTGGCGGTACACAAATGCAACCATCATATCGAAGAACTTTATCTGAACCAATAGAAGCCCTGTCAGCCTTTCCAGCTAAAACCTGATCACAAAGGGAAACCAAGTGTTGATCCTCAAACTACAACTTTTAAATTGAATCTAACAAGGAAGACCGAGATTTAACATAAGTTAAAACTCTCATGGAGTTTGTCAAATCCTATCTAACCAGTCGACTAGCCAAGGACTGAAAATCTAATGCCAACAACCTCTCTAAATTTTCTAAGGCTACCAAAAAGACCATACTGACCGCCTTTCGGCTCAAGGAATCTTCCACAATGTTAGAATTTCCCGGATGGTAAAGAATGGTAATATCGTAGTTCGTCAGTATTCCAATCTGCCTCTACTGCCTGGAATTGAGCTCCTTCTGGCTCATAATGTATTGAAGACTACAATGGTCAGTATAGATCTCACATTGTACTCCATATCGGTAATGCCGCTAAATCTTGTTCGCAAACACTACCACCACCAACTCCAAGTCATGAGTTGGGTAGTTATGCTCATGAATCTTCATTTGCATCGACATATAAGAAATAACTCGGCCCTGTTGCATTAGAACACAACCCAAACCAACACTAGAAACATCTTAATACATAGATAAACGATCACACTCAACTGGAAAAGTTAAAACTGGCTGAATTCAACAACCTGTTAAGCCTTGAAAAGCTAAACTGACAATACTCAACAACTAGAAGGCTACATCCTTCCTAGTTAACCTAGTCAAAGTTGTAAAAATTAATGAGAAACCCTTAACAAATCTTCTATATTAACCTGCTAACCAAACAAAGCTCAGAACCTCAGAAGGAGATATCAGTCTCATCCAATAAAGTGCAACCTGAATATTCACTATGTTAACCATAATCCCATCCTTTGACACTACGTGTCCTAGGAAGGCTACAAACTCCAACCAAAACTCATACTTTGAGAACTTGGCATAAAGTCGGTGCTCTCTCAGTTCTGAAGTATCAATCTTAAGTGTTGCTAATGCTCAGATTTGCTCCTCAAATACACTAGAATATCATCAATGAAAATAAAAAATGATTCCAAGAAGGACTTAACCATCCTATGCACAAGTGCATAAATGCTGCTGGGGCATTGTCCAAACTAAAAGACATAGCCAAAAACTCATAATGGCTGTAACCTGTCTTGAATACTATCTTCAAGATGTATTGGGAAAGTCCACAATCATGAAGAAGGAAGGACAAGAAAGGCATCACGATTCTGTAGGTACGCTCCACAATTTTGAAAGGAGAAAAGGGAAGGCATAGCGATCGTGCAAGGCAATACTACAATCAACTAAGGTAAAGTTGTTCTTTGCGATTGCATAGGGAATCTCCTCGATAGTGATGAACTAAAGGGAAAATATTGCTTCATGGTCGCATAGGGAATCTCTGTGATCGCGATGAACAAACTAGACTCTACAAGATACAAGTTTTGAAATCAAAACATCTAAGAAGGAGAAGTCTCCGAACACCACCCGAAATGCATCTGGAATCCAGTTTATTCAAACGAACTATGCATGTATACCTAAAATGACATTTTGGACTCAATGATGCACTCAAAATTGAGAGATGAGGTCATTTTGGGAAAATACTGACAAAGTCAACACTTAGGCCAAAATAGCTAAGAATCTCCAACTAATACCTCAACAACGCGACAACAACTCCAAGAAGAAAACTAACACCCTCACTAGCCTAAAATCACTATTTTTTAGCTGACAGAAGCATCAGAGTTCCATCCTAACACTCCAATCACCAAGCACTAATCCAGGACAAAATGCAACTCAAAATAAACTGAATTTCCATAAAATAGTTCAAACTAAAAACGAAGATCTTGGAACACGAACTTAAAGTCTATCTAAACCAAAATTGGTATTCCGAAGTTAACAGAATCATCAAATTTTAATTCTAAGTATTTCTTGAAAGAAAAATGACTAAAGTCGATGAGTACCTAATTTCAAGGTCTAAAATAGGTAAATTAAAATAAATCTCAATCGAGCATCCAAGGACCAGGAGTACCGGTCCCAACAGGTCATAAATAACTTGGGGCATCTACTGAAAAGGTCTAGAACATAAAATAATACATAAAACACCTAAATGACTATAAGGGTCATTACAGTAATATTTCCAACGCAACAAATTTCTTTTCGTTACAAGTTTGGAGTAAAACGTTATGACTTTTTTACCAAGCACTGTTAAATCTGTCTAGACTAATGACTAAGATGACAATCCATCAGCTGCTTAATGAATTGCTGAGGATTGAGTCATTCTTAACTAGAAACTCCACTTTTACTGCCCTAATTTAATGGGAGGGCTCGACGGTCCGTCAACATAGGCGTTGGGAAGTCAATTTGTCAACTTTTCTTTGGGAAATTATGGGGTAGTTTGGTTCCTTTAGTTTGTAATTTAACACCCTACAAACCTATCCGATTAATAAGAAGAAAGGGTTTCAACCATATTACTATATGGAGAGGGGTGAAAATCAATTGAACAATGGGAGAACAACAAGACAAAACGTCTCTAAATACCCGAAAAAAATACTTTTCAAGATTAAACATATTTTTTAACTTTAAGAACTCCATCTTCTTCTCCTAAAAACCCAAGATCAGAGGAGAAGGCTTTTCAAATTCTACATCCAAAATCAAATCTTCTTCAAGAGTCTTCTTCTCCCAGGTATGTGGGATTTCAATGGGGATTTTCTTTCATCCCTATTTCTAAAACTCTATGAATTTCATGAAATTTAAGTTTATGATTAGCGTTATGAACCCACTATTAGTTTCTTCTATATTTAAGAATATTTTTATGGTTTCTTGAATCTCTTATTCATGATTATGATATTTATCTATATTTTGTTTATTATTATGATTATTAAGGTTTTTTGTTGCTATCTGTCCCCATAAATTTTGAAGTCGTCATTATTTTTGAATAACATAAGTATATGAAAGAATTAGAGTTTCCCATGATTTGTTTGAACAAGATAACACTATGAGACTCATAATTATGCATATAGCTTAATTTTTTAAGGTTTATCTATGAATTTCAAACTATATTATGGGTATCATATTTTAAAGTATTTTATGGTTTTAATGATTAGTTTAAAACATAGAAGATGGAGAGATGCTCAGAGAAACTTAGCTTAGGAAAAACATGAAGGAAAATAAGTCATTTTATTGATATACCGAGCTATATAGATATGCATAAATGTTTTGGGAGGATTATTCAGCACCAAAAGAACACGAGTTCAAATAAGTCAAGTTCAATAATGATGCACCACGTAAGAATTAAACTACCCAAAAGGCATGACTTAGGATCCTTAGATAGATAGGTGGTATACCTTGATAAGGTATAGGGAACCATCTAATTGAGACTGTAGGTTGTACATCATAGGCTCAAATAGTGTATGTCATTTAGAAGAAATATCCACTTACAAGTTCTTACTTTCCTTTTTTTGTTATAGATTTCTCAATATAATTATTGCATGATTTTTAAATAGCAAAGATTTCAAATAGAATGATTTTAGATTCATAAGTATACAACTCTTCACATAGTTGTCTTGTATTTCACTTACTCCTAGTTGACAGATATGATGAATATATTTATATAAGTATGTAATAGTCGGGCCTATGTAATTATTATCATTTCAAATGACAATCTTAACTTATCTTCAGTTTAGCATTCCGACATAATCAATATCTTCCCTGCACTAACTGCATACTCTTTTGCCTACATTTTCATGTGATGTAGATACAGGTGACCTCTCCCAAACACATGGTTAGATACTCTCAGTCTCACATCTTTGTAGTTTGTGAATCCTCCTTCATTTGGGACTTCGTATAATTTACCATTCTCCCTTCATGATAGTTGTTTTATGGTAAGCCAGGAGCCTTGTCTCGGTATAGAATTTTTTTTAGTTTAAAGGCTTATTAGACAAAGTAGATTATGTTTTATGTTATCCCTTCAGACCTAATATTCTTGTATGCATTATTTAAACCTTGAGTGCATCTTTCCTTACAATATTTTTCTTAATAAGTTATTCTCTATTTTTATATTATGAACATGTTGTTCTTAGCTATGTATGCCGAGGGTTAGCTTGGAGCTATTGTTGTTCCAGGTAATATGTCTCATCCAGGGTGTAGACACGGGGCATGACAAGTTGGTACAAATGCACAAAGTTCAACCATCCTAGGGTTTCTAATAAGCCATATACAGTAGAGTCCTATTTATGGGTGTGAGACGCTCCACACTTATAAAAGGGATGTTACAAAATATTTAGGAAGTATTTCTCTTTCTTTTATTCTTCTAGTTGGGAAATGGAGTTTAGATCTATAAAGATCCCTAACTCTTTCATTAACCGTACTTCAAATAATGCCTTCACATAAAGCTTCCAGATGCCCATGCCAAAACCTATAGGTACCGTATCTAGCTAATGTTATTAGTGTAGAGCTACGCAATGCACTACAATCTTACTGAAGCCATGAAACCCAAGTGGAGCCTCGGGGAGCAGTCCTTGTCGTCTAGTAGGTTACCACTGAGACTGCTAGAATTTGAGACTTTCTCGGTATAAATCCCCTGAAGTTTTATGGGTCGAAGTTGGTTGAGGATCCTGAAAACTTTATCAAAGAGGTTTGGAGGATATGTAGATATAAAGGTGATTGAGGTAGACAAAGATGATCTTGCAGCCCATTAACTTAAGGGAGTTACAAGAATCTGGTATGATTAATTCAAAAGAAAAGGGGTGTCGATGTTGTACTTCCAACATGGGATGTATTTTCAGAGGCATTTTTGGGGCGATTATTTCCTCGAGAGCTGAAGGAGGATAGATGAGAGAGTTCTTGAATCTAGAATAAGGCTCTATTTGTATGACTGAGTATGGTCTAAAATTCACTCAGTTGTCCCGGTATGCCCCATCTATGGTGGTAGATATGAAAAGTAGGATGAGATTGTTTGTGAATGGAATCTCTCTCTATCTTATCAAAGAAGCGAGATATGCGATGTTAGTGTGGATATGGATATTTATAGGTTGATGGTTCTTTTAATGCAGAATAAGAGAGACATACTGAAACTCAAAGAAGTCTTCCATAAAAAGAGGGCACAAACTTCCATTCAAGAGCCCATATACTAGAGGAAACGAAATGAGAACTGACCTTCCTATCATAAAAATTCATCAGCATCAACACTGTGTTCAACCAGTGCATATGCACCCAAGCCTAAATATGATCAATAGGCTAGACCCTATCGGTCTTAGGACAGTGCTGTTAAGGGGTTTACCCAATATCCTGTATGTTGTACTTGTGGGAAGAATCACCTAGGAAAATGTTTATTTGGTAGAGAAGGTTTCTATAGTTATGGTCAAAAGAATCACAAAGTACATAGATTTCCCCAAGGTTAGGAAAGGATATGGGGGTGAAAATCCACCATTTACTTCTTCATCAGCTCTAGCAGGAAAGAATATGCAGAAAAACACTACATTAGGTTCTAGTGGTAGACAGAACCCCTTCTAGTCATTGAATTCTCACAAGGACTAGGAGGCTTCTCCTGATGTTATTAATGGTATGGTTAAGATTTTATATTATTATGTATATGCCTTGTTAGCCTGAGGTGCCATATTATCTTTTGTTATACGTTATATTGCCCTGAAATTCAAAGTTAGTCCTGAAAAGCTTCTAGAACCCTTCTCGGTCACTAACCCTTTTGGTGACTTTGTCATAGCAAAGAGAATCTTTAGAAATTATCCAGTCTTAGTCCTATATAGATTTAGCTCGACTGATTAGGTAGAATTAGATATGGTAGACTTCAATGTCATTCTTGGCATGTATGGATACATATATGTTATTATACCATTGATTGTAGGATCGAGTAGTCACATTTCAATTTCTAAATGAACCTGTCATAAAGTGGAAAAGTTGTCCTCCAACTCCTAAGGGTCATTTTATTTCATATCTTAAAGATAGAAAAATGATTTCAAGGGGTTGCATGTTTCACTTAGTAAGGGTTTAGGATTCTACTTTTGGTAAGACTGAAATAAAGGACTATTTTAGAACACTATGTATATTTCATTATGAATTAAAAGATAAGAAACTTCAGAGTTATAGAGTCAATCAATGGAAAAATTAGTTAAGATGGCATTGTCAATATGATTTATCTCAGATTAGATGGTCTAGATTACTGCTAAAAAAGGTGAACTAGGGTTAATCAAAGTTGCATGGTTCAAAATAAGAATAGAAACTTAAGCAAATGGAATTCATATGAAAAATATCAATTAATCCATTATAAAAAAATGATTATGAAGTCTATTCATTATAAAACCAAAAAGATAATCTTAAAAACTATTATAGTTATGATCTTTTATCATATAAATTAATTAATTATGAAAATAAAAGTGACTCTTTATTTCTAGACTCCAACTTTACTGTTAGTTCTCATGGTCTCTGAGTATTTTGATGTGTTTCCTGATGGTCTTCTCAGAGTCCCTCATGATAAGGAGATAGACTTTGGCATAGATGTTCTTCCTAATACAAAGCCTATCTCCGTCCTGCCATAGAGCATGCTTCCAACTGAGTTGAAGGAACTAAAGGAGAAATTGAAGGATTTTCTAGATAAGAGGTTCATAAGGCCTAATGTATCTCAATATGATGCCTCAGTCTTGTTTATATGTAATAAAGGTGGTTCCCTTCGTATGTGTATTGACTATAGACAACTGAACAAGGTCAGCATTAAAAAAAAGTAGCCTATCCTAGAATTGATGTCTTATTTGACCAACTTCAGGGTGCTATCTGTTTCTCTAAGATTGACCTCAGGTCTGGTTACCATCAGCTTAAGGTGAAGAGGTGTGATATCCTAAAGACTTCCTTTTTAACTAGATATGACCATTATGAATTACTTATTATGTTTTTCAGTCTAACGAATGCTCCTTCAACCTTCATGAATCTTATGAATAGGGTATTCAAGTAGTACCTCGACCTATTTGTTAATGTATTTATAAATGAAATCCTGGTATACTCTCGTCATGAAGGTGATCATGCAGACCATCTTAGAAATATTCTTAACACCCTCCGAGATTGGTAGTTGTATGTAAAATTTATAAACTGTGACTTTTAGTTGTAATTTGTGGCCTTTCATGGTGATGTTGCTTCTAGTGATTATAGTCGAGTTAATGCTCACAAGACTGAGGCAGTCAAGAGGTTTCCTAGATCGATAAATCTGTTAGAGATTAGGAGTTTCTTGGGCTTAGCTGGTTACTATAGAAGATTCATAGAGGGTTTCTCATCTATCTTAGACCCACTAACTAGGTTGACCCAAAAGAACATGCAATTTTAGTGGTTTGAGTGAGAAAACATTTTAAGAGTTGAAGAATCGACTTACTTTAGCTCTGTTCTTTACTCTGCCAGAGGGTACAAAATGTTTTTTGTATATTGTGATGCATAAATGGTTGGTCTTGGGTGTGTGTTGATTCCGAATGTCAAGGTAGTTTTTATGCTTCTAAACAACTCAAACTCATGAGAAGAACTACCCTACACCTGGCCTTGAATTAGTGTCTATGTTTTTTTCCTTGAAAATTTGGCACCGTTATATATATAGTGTGCATGTTGATGTTTTCACAAATCATAGGAGCCTACAGTATGTCTTCACCCAGAAGGATCTAGATCTTCAACAGAAAAGATAGCTTAAACTTCTCAAAGACTATGACTTGAGTGTGTTGTACCACTTAGGTAAAGCTAATATGGTTGTTGATGCTCTTAGAAGGTTTTCCATTGCGAGTGTTACTCATATAGCGGAAGATAAAAAAAAGATTGCAAAGGAATTGCATCGACTTGTAGTTTGGATGTTCAGATGATTGATACGAATGATGGTGGTCTTTAGTTCTTAATGCTTTATAGTCTTCTTGGGTAGTAAAGGTGAAACAAAAATAGGCCAATAATCTAGTTTTAATGGGATGCTGCTCTTAAGAAGCAGGTTAAGGCTTTCTTCTTAGGGGGAAATAGTGTGCTATGTTATCAAGGTCATCTTTGTGTTTAGTCTTTTGATAGGTTGAAGGAAAGAATTTTAACTGAGGCTCATCGAACCAGATACTCAATCCATCTAGGCTCCACCAAAATGTACCATGATTTGAGAGAAGTCTTTTAGTGGAATGATATGAAGGATAATGCAAATTTTATGGTAAAGTGTCCTAATTCTTAGCAAGTAAAGGTTGAACATCAAAGGCCGGGTAGTAAGGCTTAAGATATATTGACATCTTACTTGTAAAGGGGAGATGATAAATATGGATTTTATCACAGGGTTTCCTCGCACTAGTCATCACCATGATTTGATATAGGTGATAGTTGATAGAATGACCAAGTCAGCCAATTCTTACCTGTCAAGGCTAATTATTCAACAAAGGATTATACTTTGTTATATATTAAGGAGATATTCGACTTCATGTGGTCCCCTTATCCATTATATTAGTAGAGGCACACATTTTAAGTCTCAGTTTTGGAGATCTTTTATGAAAGGTATGGGCACCAAGATTAATCTTAGTTCAACCTTCCATCCTCAAACCAAAGGTCAGGCTGAGCGTACCATTTAGATGCTTAAGGATATGCTGATAGCATGTGTAATTGACTTTAAAGTTAATTGGGATGACCAATTACCTCTTATTGAATTATTCTATAATAATAGCTTTTGTTCTAGCATTTACATGTTCTCATTTGATACACCATATGAGAGGATGTGTAGGTCTCCTATTGGTTAGTTTGAGGTAGGTGAGGCTGCTTTGATAAGCTCAGACTTGGGTCATCATTCTATAAAGAAGGTTATTTTGATTAGAGATCGGTTAAAGACTGCTTAAAATTGAAAAAAATCTATTCTAATTTAAGGCGTAGGGACCTGAAATTTCAAGTCGATGATTGAGTATTACCAAAGGTTTCTCCAATGAAATAGGTAATGCACTTTGGTAAGAAATGGAAGTTTATTCCTTGAGACATAGGTCCCTACAACATTTCAAGGAGAATTGGAAGTTTTGCTTATGAGTTTGAGTTACATCAAGAGTTAGTAGCAATGCATCTGGTCTTTCATGTGTTGATACTTAAGAAGTGTGTTGGTGATCCTCCGCATGTGTTTTCTTTAGAGAGTGTCGATATCAATGATAGACTTTTATATAAAGAGGTTCTGGTTGAGATTTTGGATCGTTAGCTTTGTAAATAAGGATGAAGGAGGTTGCATCGGTTAAAGTATTGTGGAGAAATCAAAATGTTGAAGTATTTACATGTGAGGCCGAAGAAGCTATGAAGTCTTAGTATCCTCTTCTATTCACCCCTCATCATGATGACATACGAGGTAATAAGTCTCTTTTATAGAGTTCATAGGAGTTTGTATGCATAAATTTAGTATTCTATGGTCCTATAAACATGTTTCTGCCACGTATGCTCAAGTATATTATTTTAATACATATAATGAATCACTATAGTATATGTTTAAAGTGAAAATCTTGATATATAATATGATAATTATTCCATTCATACCCTATTCTATCTTTATCCATCAACCAGGGATGAATAATATATCCTGAGGAGATATTGTAACACCCCATAACTTGAACCATTTTATGCATATTCTTAGACCTAAATACAATTCTTTCCTCTTTGAAAATGAGTTTCAATACACTTAACCAAGTGTATGAAGAGTTTTTGGGTGAATTAAAGTCGTAAGGAACCCCAAACTCAAAGTTGAATTCCAAACTTCCTTACCGAATTATTTTTTGTAGAAACTCAATCATGGGTCAACTTCAAATGATCTTAGCTAAAAAAATATATTGAGTTATTGCTCCCACAATATATTAAATTAATTATCTTAGAGTCTTATTTGCAAAGCAACAAACCAAGTGTCATTTTGAGCTCAGAATGAAAAGTTATGGTCTTTTTACCAAGCACTGTTAAACCTATCTAGACTGACGACTGGGATGATGATCAGTCGGATGCTCAAAAAACTATTGAGTTGTAGTCATTCTTAACTATAATCTCCACTTTTTCTTCCCTAATTCAATGAGGGGATCTGATGGTCCGTCAGAGCTTCGATAGTCCATTGACTGGGCATCGAGAAGTTTGTTTTTCAGCTTTTCTTTAGGAAATTAAGGGGTAGTTTGGTCCTTTTTCTTCCTAATGTGCATCCCATGCATTTTGACACACCTAAGACTATTTTTAAGAAAAACATATTTGTTGATTTCATGAGCTCCTTCTTCTTCTCCTAAAAACAAAAGAATAAATGAGAAGGGTTTTCAAATTCCACACCCCATGAAGCTTCAAAATCAAATTCTTCTTCAAGAATCTTCTTCGCTCAAGTATGTAGGACTTCAATGTGGATTTTATTTCATCCCCATGTCCAAAAATCTATGAATTTTATGAAATTTAAGTTTATAATTAGTGTTATGAATCCACTTTTAATTCATTTCATATTTATACATATTTTCATGGTTTCGTGAATCTTTTATGCATGATTATGATATTTATGCATATTTAATTTATTTTCATGATTATCAAGGTCTCTTTGTTTCTATTTGTTCCCATAAATTTTAAAGTGATTTTTTTAATAGCACAAGCATTGCAAGAATTAAAATTTCTCATGATCTATTTGAACAAGATAACATTACAAGACTCATTTTAAGCATAAAGCTTCAATTTTAAGGTTTATCTATGAATTTCTACCTACATTATGGGTATTATGTCTTAAAGTATTTTATGGTTCTAATGATTAGTTTAGCCATGTTTTCTTTCATTTCACTTACTCCGGGTTGACAGACATGTTGAATATGTCCATATATGTATGTAAATAGTCTTGCCTATGTACTTATTTTTATATTGAACAACAATCTTGTCTTATCTTCAATTAGCATTCCTACATACTTAGTACCTTCCCTGTACTAACTCAATACTGTTTTTCCTATATTTTTCATGTAATGTAGATACAGGAGACCTCTCCCAAACACGTGGCTAGATACTCTGAGTTGCACATCTCCGTAGTTGGTAAGTCCTTCTCCATTAGGGACTTATTCTAGTTGGCTATTTCTCTCTTCATTATAGTTTTTTATGGTTAGCTAGGGGCCTTGTCCCAGTATTAAATTTTATTCATTTTAGAGGCTTATAAAAAAGAGTAAATTGTGTTTTATGTCAGCCCTTTAGGCTCAGATTATTTTATGCATTGTTTAAATCTTGAGTACATCTTACCTTACAATATTCTTCCTAATAAATTAGTCTCTATTTTCGTATTATGATCATGTTGTTCTTAGCTATGTATGCTCAGGGTTAGCTTGGAGCCACTTGTGGTTCTAGGTACCATGTCTCATCCACAGCGTAGACTCAAGGCGTGACAATATTATAAGTTAAAAAGAGCTTATTGATTGCTAGTATAGATGGATTGAGTTTCTTAAGGACTATGATATTTCTATCTTGTGTCATTCAAGTAAGGAAAACATAGTAGCGTATGCCTTTATTTGAAAGATGGCGAGTAGGGATAGTTTGGAAGCCTTGTTAGCTTTCGAGAGACTAGTTCCTTTAGATGTTCAATCTTTGGATAGCAGATTGGTCAGAATTGATATTTTATATTCCGGCCATATTCTTTCTAGTATTGAGGCTTATTATAATTTGATTGATCAGAGCCAGCAACTTTTGTTTAAGGATACAAATTTGATTCATATTCGTGATCAGTTTCTGTATCGTGAGGATCATTAGACTACGTTAGGTTCATATGGTGTTTTGATATTTGGGGTCTGGATTTGTATACCCAGAGTTGATGATTTAATCCAGTTGATTCTTTGTGAGGTCCATAGTTCCTATTATGCCATCCATACTGGTGCGACTAAGATATATAGATATTTGAGGTAAATTCATTAATGGGATGGTATAAAGAGAGATGTTGCTAAGTTTTTTACTAGGTGCTTGAACCATTAGTAGGTCAAATTTGAGCACTAGAGGCGAGGAGGATTTATGCAGAGGCTTCCCATTCCCGAATATAAGTGGGAGTAAATTATTACGAACTTTATTTTAAGCTTTCCTCGGACTCCTAGAAGGCACAATTTGATTTGGATCATTCTTGAAAGGTTGACTATGTCCGCACACTTCATTTTGGTTTATACAGAATATAGTATAGAGACATTAACCAATCGTTATTTCCAATAAGTGGTCATATATTATGGAATACTAGTTTCTATTATCTCTGACTATCGTACTCAATTTACCTACAATTTTGGAGAGCGGTTTAACATGGTATGGGTACTGAGGTGCATTATTTATGTTCTGTAGGACATATTGAGATCATGTGTTCTTGGTTTTTGAGGTTGTTGGGATTACCATTTGTCCTTGGTAGAGTTTACGTATAATAAAAACTACCTTTCTAGTATTCAAATGGCTCTTTTTAAAGCCTTTTATGACAGGCGTTGTCGCTCTCCCATTGGTTGGTTTGATGGATTTTAGTCTAAATTACAGAGTACTAACCTACTTTGGGTTTCCATGGATATGGTTCGATTGATTCAGGATACACTTCGACCTACCCAGAGTAGGTATAAGAGTTATTCAGACCATTGTTGACACACCTTGGAGTTTAGTGTGGGTGATAGAGTCTTAGTTCATGTATCGCCCATGAGGGAATTATGAGGTTTTGTAGGAGGGGTAAGCTTAGTCCCTGGTATATTAGATCGTTTAAGATTCTTGATTAGGTTGGTAGTGTTGCTTATAAGTTAGATTTTCCTCTTGTGTTTTTTGTTATCTGTCGAGTATTTCATGTTTCTATGTTAAGCAAGTACATTCCTGATGAGTCGCATGTGATTCGTATGATTTGTTTCAGGTCAATAAGAGTTTTTAGTTGTTGAGGAGCCAATGTTGGTTATGGCTAAAGAGATGAGAAAGTTTAGATCTCGTGATATTTTGATAGTTAAACGAAAGTGGAAGGATCATCCCGTTAAGGAGGCCACTTGGGAGGTTGAGGGTGAGTTGAGGTCTTAGTATCGATACCTATTTGAGTCTTTAGGTATTGCCTCATTCTCACTTTCAGGGATGAAAGTACGTTTTAGTAGTGGATGTTTTATGGACCCTTCTAGTCATTTTCATAATTTTGCATTTTTTTCATTCTAGATCTTTTCTTTAGAGGCCCTAAGTTATTTCATGACTTATTGGAATAGGTTCTTCATTTCCCAGGTCGTTCATTTGGTTATTATGTATATTTCCCATTTATAGAACCTTTAGTTTTAAAATTACTAACATTATTCAAAATTCTGTGTAAATAAATTGAAATTGAATTCTGATAGTTTTGTTAGGGTCGAAATGTGGATTTTGGTCTAGATGGACTCCTGCTTTGAGTCTGGGAGCATTGGTTTTGAGTTTGTGCAAAATTATGTGTTTTATGTGATTTAAGTTGCCAGTTTGAAGCTTGGATGGTCATCTTGTGATCCAATCCTCGAATTGAAAATTTGACTGTGCCATCAACTCCAGAATGTTGAGTTTTGATTAGGTGAGATGTTCATTCGGGCTTTGGGCTAACTAGGATAATTTTGAGCATTTGGTCGGAAAGTTGGTCATTTTGGCATAGAGTTGACTTTGTTCAACATTTTGTCAAAATGAGATCTAATTAGATTTTTATCTATGCTGTTGGTTCTTGATTGTCATTTCCATGCAAGAAGCATATTTTATTTGTGTCCATATGCTTCTGGATGTATTTTGAACATCGTTCACAAGTTGCCAAATTTCCTTGAACTACTGTAATCTAGTGCTAGTAATTTTTGTCATCGAGATCGCAAGCCCTAGGTCACTATCACATAGAATTGATTTTCCTCAGCTTCGCGATTGTCGTAGCCCCTCTGGGATCGCAGAGCTTTAAATATGCCAGTGACTGTTCCATTACTCTTTGCGATTGCAGTTCACCTCATGCGGTCGTGGTACCTCCTGAAAACTGACCTTCACGGTCGTGGTGGCCTAATTGTGATTGCGAACAGTAAAACTGCTAGTATAAATATTTCTCAAACACAAATTTTTAGCATTTTTTTTTGTCTTTTTCACTTCCAAACACTCAAAAATCACCATTAAAAAACTTGGGTCGCTTTATGAGCTTGTGGGTGACATGAGAAACTTAATTTCTTTGATTCTTCTTCAATTCTTGGTAAGTTTCCAAATTAATTTCACCAAAAATCCCAAAGTTGTTCTTCACTTTATTTGATTGTTTCCAGTCTTTTTCTTGCTCGTATTTACTACAAACTTTGGGTTTAGGTTTCCTATGATGTGGGAATATTTTGATACCCTTTGTTCGAAGTTTAGTGATCATAGGCTTGTAGGATCGTCTTGATCCATATTATGACTTAGGCTATTTTCACAACTGTATGGATATCACTAGACCCGTATTAACGTATATTTTATGTTTTTGATAGTTGTGTGATCATTGGAGCTTGTTTATGCATTTTTTATGATTTTGAGAAGTCCAGGCATCTTCAATATTTCATTTGAAAACTTGTCTACAGAGAACAGGTAGGCGATGATTACAATCTTAGATTGGGCTTAGATGGGGAATAATTGTCATAGATATACATCCTGGTGTTGGGATTTCTAGGCTAGCACCCATGACCCTATCTGCTCTTTTAGTCTGTCTCTTGGCTATGTATTGTTGTTGCATTTGCGATGATAGTTACCTTTGACCTTTAGTGGTCTTGATAGACTTTGGAACATATATGGTAGGTAGATGGGAATGTCCGTGAGTCCCGAATATCGACCTGGATGATTATGTTTGTTGTAGGCATTGAGCTTGTGTAGGGCAATATGATTGTCCATATCATCATGAAAACTAGTTTCAATGCATTGGTATGCATTGTTTTATGGTGAAGAGTTTGAAATTACTTATTTTGAAATCTTGCATGGCCTTGAAGGCCCATATTTGATATTATGAGATTAAAATGGGCATTTTTATGTTATTTACCAGTTTTGAATGTTACTTGAGATAATAAAGACTTAACAACTATTTGGAGACAATACTAGGCTCGGTAAGCCCGGGTGCTAGACATTGATCATTCATACTGATTTAAACTTGGAAAATCCCTTTTTAATATATATATTATTATGGCCTCGGTGAAGACCGAGTGACCTATATTGATGATTTATGACATCTCCAGACTTGGTGAAGTCCAAGCATCTATAGATATTGTATTAACTCAAGACTTGGTGAAGCCCAATCATCTGTTGAGATTGTATTAGCTCTAGGATGCCCAAACATCTATTGAGGTCATGTTGATTAGACCTAGGGAATGCCCAACCCTTTACAGATGCACCAATATTATGAGATGACAGTTCAAACCCTAATGAGTATTGATATAGAATGTAGGGAGGCCTTCCATGGACCTTGCCAACCTAGCACAAACTTCCATATGACCGGGGGAGAGGTATATGGTATGACTACAAATATATAAGGAAGTCCTTTGATAGATATTTCTCCTGCTGAATGTACGAGTACCGGAGGGGAGCATACATAGTCATACTTCAGATCTTCCATTTGTATACATAAATGTGTTTACTTTCCACACTTGCTTTCTTGTTTGTACCTTATGGTTGCATGGAAGGAAGGGGTGAGCTTTACTTGTTTGTATCTTTCGATATTATGGGGTGATGTGGAGATTCTCTTTTACTTACTACTGTTCCTTTTCACTGTTATGAGATAGCATAGTGACTGTTGGCTTCTTATCATGATTCCTATGGTGATATACAGTTGTTGTGGTTACCCTTCCTTTTCTATTACTTGAGGTTATCGGTATATTTCCTTATCTTTTTCTTAGTTTCTTCTTTACATTTGAGAATGGATTCAGGTATGTTCCCTTCTCATTATACCTGAACCTTCCCAGTTGTGGCTAGTTTCTTATGTTATTTACCTACTATAGCTTGTTAGATAGCCTCATTACATGATATATTTGTTGAACCTCGTGACTTATCTTGCTTATCGAGCTATTTTTTCCAGTTATTTATTACATGTTACCCGTCGGTATAGCCTATTGGTACCTATCATTTTGATACTCATACTATTCTTTTTTATCTCTTTGTTGCAGATTGTAGTACAAGTGGTCAGTGAGATTCTTGATTGAGACCTAATTTCATTAATAAGGTAGAGGACCGAGATTTCTATACTCATTCCTAATTCTTTGGCGTTTAGAGCTGCTCTTTTACTTTACCTACTATCTATTCCTTTTATTGTACAAAGACAATTATTGTATTTCCATATTTAGATGTTGTATTTTGTTTTAGCGTCTAGTGTACTTGGATATCATATATTGGGGTTGTTGTTAATTGATTATAGACTTTCGGTGATCCCTATCCTTTATTTCGTCTTATCTTCTACACTTAGTATATTATTCTTTCTTTGAGTATTTTTGGGTGGTTCTCGTACTTTGGGATGTAGGTTCCCTCATAACCTGAGAAATTGGGTTGTGACATCAATCTAGAAGCATAAGCAATGACATGACCCTGCTGCATCTAAACAATCTAAACCAATAGCGAAAGTATCATAATAGACCGTAGAACTATGACCGTCACCAGAAATGTCAACCCAGGAGGAGAAGTAAAAATATTCTCAAGCATATGAAAACAACTCTCACACTCATTTGACTACCGGAAAGAAACATCTTTTCTAGTCAGTGTAGTCAATGAAATACAATAGAAGAGAAGCCCTTAACAAAACAACGGTAGTAACAAGCAAGCCCAACGAAGCTATGCACTTCAGTTAGAGCAGTCGGTCTAGGATAACTACGGACACCTAAAATCTTAGTCAGATACACAATAATACCCTCTTTAGACACCACATGTCAAAGAAATGCAACTGACTCAATCCAAAACTCGCACTTGGAAAACTTGGAAAAAAGATAATAGTCTCTCAAAGTTTGAAGCACAATCCTCAAATGGTGTTGATGATCCTCCCTATTCTGAGAATACACCAAGATTTCATCAATGAAAACAATAACAAAATAATTAATATAAGTCTTGAAACCACGGGTAATCAACTCCATAAATGTTGTCGGTGCACTAGACAACCCGAAAGACATCACAAGGAACTCATAATGACCATATTATGTACTCAATGCTATCTTTGGATATCCTTAATCAGAATCTGCAACTGATGGTCGCATCATATCCAATAAATCTAAGAAGAGATGATTAAACCCTGAAGTTGGTCAAATAGATCAACAATATGAGTCATATGATACTTATTCTTCACATTCTCCCCATTAAGATTCCTGTAATCAATACGTATAAAATAAGCCCATCCTTCTTCATTTCAACAGAACTGCAGCACCCTACAGTGAAACACTCAGCCAAATAAAACCTTATCTAACAATTTCTGAAGTTGGGTCATGAGCTCTCTCAATGCAGTAGGTTCTATATGGTAAGGAGCAATAGAAATGGGCCTAGTTCTCGGCTCTAACTCAATGCAAAAATCAATGTCTTGCTCAAGTGGTAGGCTAGGTAGGTCTGTAGGATACACATCAAAATACTCACTCAATGGGTACCAAGAGTCACAAAATAAATACTAAAATCTATAACATAGGCATACTATGCTAAACAACCACGAGAAACTAGGCAACTAGCCTGCATAAAAGAAATAATCTCTATTGGTGCTTGAATAGCCGAACCCTGCCACACGACTAGGGGTATACAGGGCATAAATAAGGTCATAGTCTTGGAATAATGACCGGTCTATGGACTATAGCACAAAAGTATAACAAGGCCCATAGGGAAAAATAGGGCAAGAAGAACCTGCTGAACCAGATAGGCCACCACGACTTGAAGAACCACTGCCAGATATCTGCATCGATACCTAACATAGAGGCTAGACTTCCCCTGCTATTGTGGCTAAGAAAGAATCCTATCTTAAGAACTAGAACATCGACTACCCTTCCCAGAACCATTAAAGTGACCCTAATGAGTAGGCCTCGTCTATTCTCTGGCTTATACTCAGAGACTAATAGAGAACGCCACTCTAGCCTTAGAAACTCCTCCCTCTTACGGTCATGTATAGTATGAGGAATGTACCTATCTAGAAATGCACCACAAATAAAATCCCAAGTAATAGGAGTGGAGTCGGATGATCTGGTCAAACAATAAGACATCCACCACTACTTGGTGAACTCCCCCAACTGATATACCATGAAATCCACTCCATGAGACTCAAGAAAACTTAGGTTATGAAACCCCTCCTGGTAGTAATCAATAAACTCTCTCGGGTCCTCCACCGACAAACCAGACAACCCAAGGGAGTCAACCTCAGAAACCAATCCTATGCCTTTTGATCCAAGTCATACATAGGCGGGAGAGATGGCACAAGAAGAACCACAAAATGAGTAGTCCCTATAGGTGTTGAAGATGAAATAACCAGATATACGGCATCTGAACAAGAAATGCTAAGACCGATGGTGGAATGCCAAATCCATAAATACTCGGTACCGGCACTACAAGACCATACGTACTAGGTAAATATAGCACATCTGGGCATAAACAACTAGGGGCTGAAGGTTGTACCCCGACTATCAGCTTGATCAACATACCCAAAAACTGCATTAAGAAACCTACATCTCAGTAGAAATAGCTGGAACTAAAGCAAGCTCCACGTATCTCCGGTGGCTGCTGATCCAATACAATCACAATCTCAATCTTAGCCCTTGTTGGTGACGAAGCTTTAGCTGGAATATCTACATTGGAATATGATCAACCTTGACACTTAGCTAGAGTTGTAACTAGTGGTGCAATAGTTGCATTATATCCCGTTGCTGCCAAAGTTTGCATACACGCCATCTGTACGAGAGTGAATAAAACCAAATGAGATTTCAAGAAAGCAACTACTATACACATTGACATAGAAGTGAATACAGAAGAATTTCCTAAAGTTGTCCATATAGCCTCTCAAAGATAAGATATAGACACCTCGGACCTGATCAACAAGACTTTATTAGAAACCGACTCATGTACCGAGGATATTAATATACCTAGAGATCTGTTACCAATTTTTCAAGACTAAATTTCTCAATTCATGAGGGCACCTACATCCCATGGTAGGATAACAACCTAACAAGTACTCAAAGTAAGAATAATAAAATAAGTGTGGATGACAAGATATAAATAAGGGATAGGGATAAATGGAAGTCCATAATAAATCAAAAGTAACACCAAAACCTAATATCTAGATATATGAGCAACTAAAACAAGAGTACAATGTCTGAAATAGAAGTATAACATCTATCTTGGATCAATAACTAAAACAGATAATAAGAAAGGTAAAGATATGCTTTGGACGCCATAAGACATCATCTACCTCAACAATTAGATCTTAATATGAATCCTGAATCATTGTGGACCACTCATACTTGGATGTGCACCAGAAGATGTAGAGTGTAGTATGAGTACAAAAAAAAGGTTATCCAGTAGGCATTATAGTTCGACTGGGAATATATAAGCAATAACATCATATAGAAACATATAAGTCAAATAAATCACAGAAGTCAAACAAGGATTTGTAACATAGAAGTCTAGCTAACAGGATAAAGGAAGGTACAATATCCTAGATACTTGCTATGATAAGGAACATTCAGGCGAACAAGTGAAAGAACGTAATCGAATTCATGCTTAACTAGCAAGACTTGCAAATGATTAGCAGATAGGCTAGAATATTGGTAACCTTAAATAACAGAGATAAAAAAAATAGTGTAACAACAACAAATATAATCAAAAAATAGAAGGGATTCCATAATATATAATGAATGAACATGTTAAGGAATCCCACAAGATCTAGATAATAAACATAAGAGGGATCCCGCAAGATCTAATTAATCAATAAAAGAGTATCTCAAAAGAATCAGAAAGTAAATAAATATATAAATACACAAGGATGACTACAAACCCTCCGATACCCCATCTTACCGGAGAGTACAAATAGCAAAAAACAATCACAAACAAGATATATAGGATGATATGATGCAATGTTTGTAAAGTAAATTTGTATGGTCCTACCCCGACCCTCGAACCCAATAGGTAAGACCATATAAATCTAGCTAAAAGGATAAAGGAAGGTACAATATCCTAGATACTAGCTATGGCAAGGAAGATTTTGGCAAATAAGTGAAAGAATGTAATCAAATTCATACGTAACTAGTAAGAGGTGCGAATGATTAGTAGATATGGTAGTATATTGGTAACCATAAATAATAAAGATAAAAAAGATGGTGTAACAAATATAATTGAAACATAGAAGGGATTCAACAAGATCTAACACATGAACATGTTAAGGAATCCCACAAGATCTAGATAATAAACATGAGAGGGACATCACAAGATCTAATTAATCAATAAAAGAGTATCTCAAAAGAATTGAAAAGTAAATAAATAAATCCACAAGGATGAATATAAACCCTCCGATACCCCATCTTATCGAAGAGTACAAATAGAAAAAAGCAATCACAAACAAGATATGCAGGATGATATGATGCAATATTGGTAAAGTAAATTTGTACGCTCCTACAGAGACACTCGAGTCCAGCAGGTAAGACTATATGAAAGGATGCAACCCTTATACCGCTCCTCTATTCTATATCCCTCCTCCGATTACCCGCGAGCCTAGATCAATAGGGTCCATAGGGAGCAACTACTTGTGCACAACTAACTTATCAGTTAAACAATACTTACATAATTATAGAATATACAGATCTCAGGTGACCTAAACTATCCTCTAATAAGATAAACTGTATTCATAATTCAAAAGAGTCAATATCAGTATCAATTTTAATAACAATGCCCAGCCATTGTCACGACCCTATTTTCTCAAGTCATGATGGCACCTACTATCCACCCAGTAGGAGAACCAAATCCCGTAGTCTATAGCCAAAGCGGAGGACTACTACAGTATATGCGGAAAAATAATAAAATGTCATACAAGTTCCCAAAACCCGATGTCAATGTCATAAGAACCGCTAATATACAGAATAACAA
>JBDJHY010149371.1:0-12923 GCA_039654485.1 Withania somnifera
CATTTTATTTCGCTGTTTACTGTTTTTTATTATTTTTATATACCTAGGGGGACTTTGAAGCTTATTGGGTACAAGTTTTTTCGGCATCTTGTACTCATACTACACTTGCATATGTGCAGATTTGAGTACATGTGCCCCACCGTGATTACAGATAGCTATTAGTGCAGATTTCATTCTACTTCAGAGATTCAGGGTGAGCTTGGCGTCCGGCTTTACCTAGCTCTCTTTGGCATTAGCATTTCTATTTGATCTCCATGTAACATTCGGAGATACAATTGTATTAGACATTTTGATTTCTTATTTTTGTACTTAGTGGTTCATTTAACACTGATATCGAGTTTTGGGTATTTGTTTTTAATTCTACTTACTTCTACTTTGTTCATTTATATACTTCTGTTTTAAACTTGTGCTTTCCATATTTTATATGGTAGTCCTCCACTTATGCTTCGGACTACGGGGTTGGTTCTCCTACTGGTGGTATAGTAGGTGCCATCATGATCTGGGAAATCGGGTCGTGACAATCGGCATATAATCTCTAGTTCTTTTTAAGTACTTGATAATTATCTTGATTGTAATCTAGTGATCTTTTCCAGGACTAACTGAAATCTACTAACCATGCCAAAAACAAAGCAGATATCAGGTCTAGTACACAACATAACATACATGAGACTCCCAACAATAGAACAATAATGGAGTTTTCATCGTTTTTATCTCATCATTCATTATAGGTGATTGATCCTTTGTTAGAGAAATCTTATGTCTAGAGGGTAGAAATCCTCTTTTGAAATTTTGTATGCTAAATCTGGCAAGAATAGTATCAATATATATATATATATATATATATATATATATATATGCTTGAGATAAGCCTAATATACTTCGCTTGTGATCTCACAAGACTTTGATCCCAAGTATATGAGCCGCTTCACCCAAATATGTCATATCAAAATGAGAGGACAATCACTCCTTTTCTGGAATCAACATGCTCATATAAATACACTCGTCAAGACTTTTATTAAGAAAAGCCGTCTTCATATCTATTTGTCAAATTTTACAATCATAATGAGAACTAATGAATAAGAGAATTCTAATGGACTTAAGTATAGATACCGGTGAGAAAGTTCCCTCATAATCTATTCCTTCCTTTTGAATGTAACCTTTTTACAACCAGCCTAGCTTTGAAACTTTGAACTTTCCCATCCGCTCCTCTCTTTTCTTATAAATCCACCTACAACCAATGGGTTTTACCCCAACAGTTGGTTCTCAAAGTTCTCAAACTTGATCGAGTATATAGACTCCATTTTAGATTTTATAGCAATAATTCACTTTTTAGTATCTATGTCCTGCAGTGCTTCGGTGTAATTTAGGGTTTTTATATTCGTCTCTCAAGGGATCGTATAATAAGACTCTCCCTAATGTGAGAACCTTATTTTTTTTTCTAATAATTCTCCCACTACGACGACTCACTAAAAGATGAAGTGCAACATTATTTTTAGGAACTAAATCCTGAGCGGCTTGAACTTCATTCTCAACCACAAGTTGCTTACCAAGTGCAAATTTTCCAATACTAGTTCCACTATTTTGAGGCAGTGGAACATCAGATCCATGCTCTTGCTAATTATGTTGCTTATCAAAATTTCTCCCACTATGTTGATGTGACTGTATATCAATACTAGCAAAAGGGATTCATTTTTGAGATGTATCACCAATTATTCTTTAACTTAATTCCTGTAAAATAAGTTTATTTAGGAAAATGGTTTCTTAAATAGTCCTCTTCCAAAAACTTGGCATTTGTTGTGACAATTACCATTTATTATTTAGGATAGTAAACTTTACTGTCTTTTGTTCCTATTGGGTATCTAATGAAAACACTCACTTCTATCCTTGGTTTCAGTTTTTCTGTCTTCCCTCAGCACATGTTTCAGACATCCCCAAACCCAAATGTGTTTCAAGCTAGGCTTTTACCCAGTCCACAATTCTAATAGAACCAAAGGAACTTATTTGAATGGAATCAAGTGATGAATATGCTTAACTGTTTCTAACGCATATTCCCTAAAGGAAAAGGAAAGCCTAAAAAACTCAACATTGATCTCACAATTTCTAATAGATTTCTATTTCATCTTTATGCTGCACAATTTTATTATGATATTCCCGTGGAAGAAAATTGAGATGTTATTTTAGAATCTAAAAAAAATGTATTCACTCCATCATGATCAGATTGTAGTATTTTGATACATTTATCATATCGTTTTTTTGTTTTTACCTTGAATACTTTTAGTTTCTCCAAGCTTTCAAATTTACAATGCAACAAATAAGCATATATATATTTTGAGAAATCATTTGTGAAATTCATAAAATACTCAAAATCACCTCTCACTTGTATATTCATAGGTCCATACAAATCAGAATGGATTAATTATAACTTATCACTGTCTCTATTTCCTTTAGATGTAAACGGTCTCCTAGTCATTCTTTCCCTCTAGGAAGGATTTGCAGGTTGATAATACCTCCACTTTCAATGAAATCAACGGTCTATCAAAAACCAATCTTGATATCCTGTTTAAATTTATATGACCTAGATGGAAGTGCCACAAATAAGTCTTGCTCAATTCAGAAATTTGTTTTATTTTACAAGACCGATCACATTATTTTTCTCCTTTTGTTGCAGCATATTATGTGACATGTCAAATACAAAAAGATCATGTTTTTAGGAGAATTATATATAAAACACTAATGATACTTAATAATGAAACAATTATTAGCAAAATAAATGTTGTATCCTTCTTAAAGCAAAGAAGGAAAATTCCTTCTTAAAGAAGATACATAAAGAACGTCTTGTAAAAATAAAATTCTTGAACTATAAAATGGAAAGGAAATATTTCTAAAGCTAAGGCTGGTGCTAGCTCCCCATTTTCATGAAACACGTAGATCTTCTTCTCACTTAGACGTCACATTTCCTAAAACCCTGTAAACAAGTGCTAATATGGTCAGGGACTCCCGAATCTATTGCCCATAACATGGTGGAAATAGCCACCAAACAAGTTTCAATGACATTCAAATAATAATTACTTTACTTGTTTATCTTAGATAAATAGCCGGTGTATTGCTTCTTGTGATAACCAAGCTATTTGCAGTGAAATCACTTCCTTAGTTTAGCTACACCACCATTAGCACCTATATCACTATTAACAACCTTGCGGGGCCACTTTTTTTTGTCCTCCTTTCGACTTGGAAAATGAGTATCTGTCAACCCTAAGTTCTACAGGAGGGATTTATTGCTTCATGATACTCTCAGCCTTTTGCATCTTCTTTTGTAGTTATGCTAAACTTGTTCATGTAATAATTCAAGTGAAAGGACTGAAAATAGTCCAGTAGAGTCTGAACGACCATTTCAACCTGAGATTCCTTATCAATATTATCACCAAGTATTTCGATCTCATTAAAAAGCCTCATCATCTTTATAACATGATCTCTTACTGATGATCCTTCAACCATTTTTGTATTAAGAGGGACTTTATAGAAATCTAATTTGCAACATGATCCTACTTTATGAACATCTCTTTGAGGGATTCAAATATATCAAAAGCATATTGAATTGACTAATGCTGATGCTACAAGAAGTTTTCCATAAAAGTAAGAATATAGCATCTTTCTATCTCATTGGTCTTAACCCACTTATCATAGGCTTTAATATGATCATCAATAGTTGTAACACCCCAAACTCTTGAACCATAGCTTAAACCATTTTATGCATATGCATACACCGGAGTCCAATGATTTTTTCTTTGAATATAAGTGTCATGGCATTCAACCAAGTGTATGAATATTGTTGGGGGTACATCAAGATCTTAAGGAACCCAAACTAAAAGTTGAACTCCAAACTTCCTTACTGGTTTAGTTTTCATAAAAACAAGTATTATTAAAATTCAAATAACCATAACTACAAAAATACAAATAGTTATGAGGTCCAAGAACTATCAAATTAAATATATTTTAGTGCTCTTTCCAATTCAACAAACCGTGTGTCATTTCAAGTTCGAAGTAAAAAGTTATGGGCTTCTAAATAGAAGCTAGCAGAAGCTATTGGAGACAACGAACGGAGGTTGACGGGTCGTTAATTAGCCGAAGAGATATCCCCGGGGTCTTCCTATAAGACAGTAAAACTTTTGAGGAGATGACTGAGAAGCTGATGAGTTATCATCTAGACGACGAGACATCCTCTGGGTCATCCAATGCACCCTTTTCTACTGTTTTAAGGAGTTGTTTTGGGGTAGTTTAGTCCTTTACTTACCAAATACCCCTCCCACATTCTTAAACAACCAAAAGGGGTATTATTCAGAATATACATGAACCAAACTCCTCTTTAAAAATTCTCTCTTCCTTCTCCCAAAAACTCAAAAACCCTAAAGCTCTCAAGTTAAGCATTCAAGTTATGAAGAGAGGATTTTACTCAAGGTTTTTATCCAACATGCTCCACTCTAAAATCTCCATAAAGGAGTTTATTTTTCAAGATAAAACTCCAAGATTTCATGTGCAAAACTTTTCTCCAAAAAATCAAGTGTTCTCCCCCAGGCTCAAGAAAAGTCAAATTTCTACCAAAACTTTCAACATAAAAGCTTCATGATAAGGTATGCGGGTATTGATGAAGGTTCCTTTCACCTTCATGCCCAGAGTTTCAGAGGTTTTAAGTAAATTACTATAAAGTTTCAAATTAGGGTTGTAACTCCAGTTATGAATCTTGTTGAATACTCATTACTGGTTATTTCTCATGGTATTTACTCCTATAATTTTGCAAGGTATCATGATTTTCATCAATATTTATGGTTTACCCATCATACACGATTTGACATGATATTAATGTGACCTAATTGATTTTTAATAAATCTTCATAGATAGATTTTATGGTCTTTGATTTTAGTAAGAATTGGCATCAAGAACTATGTTTTTTCCCATGATTTTTCAAGTATCAAGCATGTCTTATGATATTGAGAACATCTTAGCATGAAGTTCTCATAGTTTATCAAATTGATTTAGAGCTCCAGACTTTATGGTTCTTCATTATAGAAAAGAGTATACTTTTAATATTATGCATTTTTATCATGATTTTAGCATGAACTTAAAGACATGAGATTTTATGGAGCTTCGACTCAACTTAACAGATTTAGCACTAGATATGCTACTCATATATTATATAGATTCGACATTAGATATGCTACATAGATATCATATATTTTTTAAGCAAATTCTCCTAGCTCATGATTATTAATCTTAAAGAAATCACACATGTCATATATAGATAGATATGATGATCTATACAGATACGTTCAAATATTTTTAGGAGGTTTATTCGACTTCAAGAGAATGAAGATTAAACTAACCTGAGTTCTATAACTACTTGCCACTGTAGGTATTTATATGATCAAATTTACCGAGGCATGATTACAAATCCTTAGATAAATAGGTCCTATACCCTGGAAAGGTATAGGGAGACCTTTAGTCAAGATTGTAGATTGGACATCATGAGCTCAAATGGTGTGTGTCGGTTAAAAGAAACTCTCACTAACTTTAACTTTTTAGTTTTAGAATGTGATTAAGCATGTTTCATGACTAACTAGTTTACAGAAGATATGAATACTTTCATTATGATTGTGATATTCCATTTTCAAGCATGTTTTCAACTATATATGAGTTAATGCTACTCAATTTTCAGATTTTTTTTAATTACAGTTTACAACTTTAGTTTTTAGTAAATTTTATGAGTATAGATTTTAATGAATAGTGTATTTGAGTTATTTTAGATTTTTATATGATTTACTTTTTCTTATGAATTCATCTTATCCTTGAGTTTACTTCAATTTCCTCAATACATTTATCTTTAGTTCAACATGAGTTCTAGATACTTTATATGTTTTACATAAAAATTCCCCAGCCTTTCAGTATTAAACTTCGTGCATGTAACCAGTCTCTATTATCTCATAGTACAAGGTTTTTCTATTTTTAAAGAATTTATGATCTCTCTGTCTTATAGTTTAGACATGTTCAACTTCACAGCTCAATAATAATTTTATGATGTCATTTGTAGCTTATGCATATTTAAATGCTCTTATATCCAAATTTCAGTCATGTATTACATATTTCATATATTCATCTATGTTTTGATAGTTATTGCATAATCTCACATGATAGTACATTCAAAGTACTAAAGCATACTCTATGCCTACATTCACACTATAGATCTAGGTCTCCCTCTCAACTTCATTGATAGTATGTGCCAACAGATTTAAGTCAGCAGATGGTGCATCCTGATTCTTTGAGGGAAAAGTATTTAAAGTTTCAGTTTATTTTTATTCTCTTAAGTATTTGAAGTTTGTTTGGGATCTGTCCCGACTACTCATCAGTATTAGTAGAGTCCTCATAAACAGTCAATAAAAAAAGTTGTATTAAATTTTCAGATAATGTATTTTTCTATCACAAAACATTTGTATTATTTATTTATAGTATGAAAATTATCCCAATCGTCATCATTCACTTTATATCCTAGTTTAGGTCTTATGTGTTATGACATGACAAGGGTTAACTTAGATCCATTCATGGTTTTAGGCACCATAGTGTCGGCTCAGGGCGTGATAAATTAGTTTCAGAGTATAAATTCAAGTGTCCTAGGAAATCCATGAATCCATGTTATTAGGATCTTATTTATGGTTGTGAGGGCCCCACTTATATAAATGAGTGATTACTAATATTTAAGTTTTCCTTCTTTCACACTCTAAATTGTGCAATAGAGTAGTACCCTAAGAAACTTATGCATATTCAAGCATTGATCTAACTCTTCCAACTACGCGTCATTTTGAGGTTCTAGAAATAGTAAGGATCAATATCCTTATCTATGAATCGTGTTGTTGAACTAGAGTAAGATGTCTGTTCAAATCCTTCTTTAAACCTTATGGCATATGAAACTATTGGGGGGGAGTACATCCTAGAATAATTGACTAGTATTTTCACTCAATAGGTAGTGAGTGATGGGATGGTTAAGTGGTAACAAAGGTGTAATGAGCTTGGCATAGATTTCATAGCTGTATATGGAGGAAGATTTTTTGTTTAGGATGACTTAGATTATGTTCGGGTAAGGAAAGAAGTTATGGTGATAGGCAGATCAAGTATAGGATGCAAGCAAGATATAAGAAAATTGGTGGATTTAGGCAAAACTTTGTGGGTCCTATTCGAGGATTCTTATATTATCCATAAGGGTTATGAATTCACCTTGTATAATAGAGTTATGAGGAATAGATTAAGTATAGAGAGGTTGTATAAAGAAAAGGTGTATAGGTTATGACTAGATAAAGTTTATGATTAAGATCGGTTATTTTGTTCTTACCCCAAAAAATAGCAGTATTTGTGATCTAATAGATTTAAGACTGAATAGTGAGAAACTTGTATACCACCAGTGTTTAGTATTGAATAGTAATATTGGACGCTATATGATCACCATAATAAAGGGGTGACAGGGTGATAAGTGACAAAGAGTGTAGCATTTATATGTATAGTGTCTGCTTGATCCTATAGAAGTTGGTTGAGTACAACCCATTATTGAGAAGAAATCCTCATACTTAGAATAGTTAATCTCGATATAAGGAAAAGAAGAGAAAGGGGATAGGAAATTTCGGTCTTGAGAACTAAATATTGATGATTCCTAAAGAAGAGATATGATTAGATACTAACCATTCTTATTCTCACAAATTCCTCAGATTCCACTCATTATGCCATCCCATTCATGTCCTACATGTCAATATCATGCCCATGACTATGCCTATGTGCTTCATAAATCTTCAAGTATATGCTCAGTCTTATGAACTCATGTTATACTATGTTTAAGCTTATACAATTTACATAGATTCATGTCCAAGTCTAGTTCCTAGATAAGGAACAAATGCGCATTCAGAAATCTCAGTCTTATTCATAATTAAGATATTTTTTAGCTAATGGTTCAATTATAGATTTTTACTATGATTCATATATCCATCTTACATTACATTTTAATATTTTATTCTATTTCATGAATCAAAGTTTCAAACCCCTACATGCCTCAGTATTCAATTACACTACCCTCATGTCTCTCAGTATGGAAAAAAAATCCTTTGGACTTAGGCTTTATGATATTACCTAGGTGGACAATTAAGTCATGTTATGTTATCTATAAGATTATACAAGACTTCTCAACAGTTCGTGCTTATTCTCTCTATGCTAAGCTCTATATATGTCCATTTATGAGAATAAAGGACAGTATGTTATGATCGTAATCATTTCAGACTCCATATGATGATTCAGAGTCAGAACTTTATCCATAACTTCTATAATTTATTCATGTGCTTTATTGTCTTTAGTGATTCCATGTTTGGTGAGGTAGATGATAGTGAAAGAAGCTACATAAAGATTAGATGGGATACATTTGGTACTTAGTTAGTAGAGATTTTAGTGTGTTTGTGTAACTTAAGTTTCTAAGTGTGGATAAAGTATGAGGTAAGATATAGTTATGAATAATTAGTATATGAGATTATTGATGGTAGTTCTGTATGAGAAAACCCCAAGATAGATTTAGCTTCTAGGAAAATATTAAGCGAATATGGTGTTAAGCTTGAAGGTCATTTTAGTAAATATGTTAAAATTGTATTATATGGATAGTAACTACACGATTAAGGCTTAAGGATAATGGATTCAATGAATAAGAAGAAATCACATTCTTGAAGATATAAAATATAACATTTATTGTCTTAGACTAGAACAGTTGCATTACATGTACCTTATACCCCCTAAGTTTGGATTGAACATGGGAATAATATGAGAATAGACTCTATCTCTAGTATCTATGTGTACCTTGTGAGAGTTATAGGATTGAAAATAATAAAGTTTAGCTTTCATATGAGAGAGAGATTATGAGAAGTCTTGCTAAGGTTAAAGGTCATCAATCATATTACTTGAGGAACAAACTATCCTTACTTCGTGCCTAAAAAACTCATGTTTCATGTCGTTTAGGTCCATATGGAACAAGATTTACGTTCAAGGCTATGTTCATATTACGAAGCAAGTTTTTCATGACTATGTTAGTATTTTGCACTCATGACTCATGACATTGAAATCCCTAGCAGTTGATTATCAAATCCTTGCTGGTAAGATTCATTCAATAGTAACATATATAGCTTAAGATAGTTAAAAGAAATAAATTCATATATTTTATATCTAGTCGGTACCTTCATTCGTGATAATAAGTCTCTCCCAGAGAAGTTTGTATACATAACTTTATTTCTTTATGGTCTTATGAACGTGTTCGTGCCAAGTATACTCAAGTACAATCCCAACATATAGCATGAATCACTCTAGCCTATGTTTTAAAGTGAAGGTTTTGATAAATAATTTGAGAATTATTCCATTCATACTCCTATTATAGCTTTAGCCATCATTCAAAGACGGAAGATCCCAAGGAGGAGATATTGTAACACCTCAACTCTTGAACATAACTTGAACAATTTTACGCATATTCTTGGATTCTAGTCTAATGATTCCTTATTTGAATATAAGTTTCATGACACTCAACCAATCGTATTAAGAGTGTTGGAGGTAAATTAGGGTCTTAAGGAACACCAAGTTCAAAGATGAACTCCAAACTTCCTTACTAGTTTAATTTTTATAGAAACTCAATCATAGGTCAACTTCAAATAGATATAACTATGAGAATCTAAAGATTTGTTAGGCCCACTACCTATCAAATTAAATACCTTTGAGTCCTCTTTACAATTTAATAAGCAATGTATCATTTTTGAGTTCAGAGTAAAAAGTTATGGCCTTTTAAATAGAAGTTGTCGGAGACGACAACTGAATGCTGATGGGTCGTTGACTAGACCATGAGACTTCCTTGAGCTATTCCTTTGAGATAGTAAACTTTTGAGACGATATCTAGGAAGCTTATAGTCATTGTCTAAATAACAAGACGTCCTCTAGTCAGTTGAGGCACATTTTTATGCTCTTTTAAGGAGTTCTTTTGGAGTAGTTTAGTCATTTCCTTACCCATGACCCCTCCGACGTTTTAAAACACCCAAAAGAAGTATTTCTCAGCATATACACAAATAAAACTCCTCTCTCAAAATTTCCTCTTCCTTCTCCTAAAACTCAAAGAACCCTAAAAATCTCAAACATTTAAGTTATAAAGAGAGAATTTCACCCAAAGGTTTTCTCCAAGTTTCTCGACTCTTAAATCTCCATAAAGGAGTTTATTTTTCATTATAAATTCTAATATTTCATGTGGAAAACTTTTCTCCATGAAAGCAACTTTTCTCCCTCAGGCTCAAGAAAAGTCAAATCTCTACCAACATTTTTAACATTAAATCTTCATGATAAGTTATGTAGGTATTCAATAAAGGTTTGTTTCACCCTCATGACCAAAGTTTCTTAGTTTTCAAGTAAATTACTATGACTTTCAAATTAGGATCCTAACTCTATTTATGAATCATGTTGATTACTCATTCCTTGTTATTTCTCGTGATATTTACTCATATGATTTTGCAAGTTCTCATGGTTTTTTATCAATATTTATGGTTTACCCAACATACACAATTTGAAATGATATTTACATGACCTCGTTGATTTTTTTTAATAAATATTCATAGATAGATCTTGTGGTCTCAATTTTTAGTAAGAATTGGCTTCAAGAACTGTATTTTTTCTATGATTTTTCAAGTATCAAGCATGGTTTAAGATATTAAAGTTTTAATGATTTATCAAATTGATTTAAACTTTAGACTTTATGGTTCTTCATTATAGCAAAAAGTATGATTTTTATATTATGCATTTGGTTATCATAATTTTAGCATGAATTTATAGACATGAGATTTTATAGAGCACTGGCTCAACTTTACAAATTTTAGCATTAGATATGCTATGCATATATTATACAGATTTGGCATTAGATATGCTACCCCGATATTATAGATTTTTTAAGCAAAGTCTCCCAGCTTGTGATCATAATCTTAAATAAATCATACATGTGATAGATAAATAGATAGAGATGATGAGCTATACAAATATGTACAAATGTTTTGGGGAGGATTATTTAGCACCAAGAGAATTAAGGTTAAACTAACCTGAGTTCCATAACTACACGCCACCGTAGGTATTTATTGTGCCCAAAATTATTGAGCCATGATTATAGGTTTCTTATACAGATAGGTCCTACAGGCTAGCAATATCGGTCACCCTTCGGTCAGTATTTTAGAATGGACATCATGATCTCAAATAGTGTGTGTTGGTTAGAAGAAACTCTCACTCTCTTCATATTTGAATTTTAGAACATGACTAAGCATGTTGCATGACTTACTAGTTTATAGAGCATATGATTATTTTCATCATCATTATGAAATTTGGTTTTCAAGAAGGTTTCATCTATATGTGAGTCAGTTCAACTCAGTTTTTAGATACAGTTTTCAGCTTCGATTTTCAGTAAAGTTTATGAAAAATCTATCTTTGAGTCATTTTGGCTCCGTCTATGATTTCCTTTGTTTATGAATCCATCTTAGTCCATGAGTTTACTTCAATTGTCTGAGCCCAGTTATATTCAGTTCAGCATGAATTCTATATGACTTTATATGATTTTGCATAAGAACTTCTAGGCTTTCAGTATTAGTCTTGATGCATATAACTTATCTCTATTATCTCATAATCCAAGCTTTTAGTTGTTTTAAAGCATTTATGATCTCTCAATCCTACAGTTTAGACATGTTCCAGTTCACAGCCCAACAACAGTTTTATGATGTTATTCTTAGCTTCTGCATATTTAAATTTCATATATTCATATTTCAGTCATGTATTATATATTTCATATATTTAGTTATGTTTTGACAATTATTGCATAAACTCATATACCTGTATGTTCAAAGTACTGACGTATACTGGATGCCTACAATAATACTGTAGATTCAGGTATCCCTCTCAACTTCATGGATAGCATGTGCCAACAAATTTCAGTCAGCAAATGGTGCATCCTCATTCTTCAGGGCAAAATATTCAAAGTTTTAGTTTGTTTTTATTCTTTTCAGAAATCAGAGTTTGTTTGGGTTCTGTCCCAACTACTCATCAGTATTAGTAGAGGCTTCATAGACATCCAACAAAAAGTTTGTATTATGTTTTCAAATAATGTAGTTTTGCAGCTACAAAACTTTATATTATTTATTTATAGAATCAAAGTTATCCCATATATCATCGTTCAATTTATATCCCATTTAATGTTTTATGTTTTATGATAGGTTAAGGGTTAGCTTGGAGTCACTCATGGTCTTAGGCATCATGTTACGACCAGGGTGTAGACTCGAGGCATGAAAGTAGTATCCTCGGGTTTCTCAGGGCACATTTAAGCCAGCATAGAATTTGAAACCTTCACTAATAAGGACAATATCCAAATTTAATTTTGAATCAATATAATTAGGTCCCTCTAGTTTGTTTTGGTTTAGTATGAAGATGAGAGTATTGAAGCAAAACATGACTAATTTATAGAGAGACATGTAAATTATTAAATAGATCATTAGGTATGAAATAAGAATATTTATATTTTAAGAGCCACATCACACATACAACAATGGACCTTGAATAGTTAAATTCTTTGGGAAAACTTAACCATTCATGTAATACACACGAGTCATGTCAAATAATTACCCCATAATTTAAAATAGAACTAACTCAGTTGAAGAGAAAATTGTTAATTAATACATTTATCTAATAAATCTCTACTCCATTGACCCAACATGTAACTTAGTTGGAAAGTTAATACAAGTTTTCAATAGCATGAGACTAAAATCATAGTAATTAATCACAATGAGTCTATTCGATGGGGAATTAAGACGTACGTCAATATGTAAACTCGTCCTATTACTTGTATATAC
>JBDJHY010149382.1:0-12923 GCA_039654485.1 Withania somnifera
CTCCGACAAGCACTTGCAAATACATCGTAGAACATGCCTAGACTGCTCCAAATAATCCAAATCAGTGAAAATGATCTTTCACAATTACATAACTATTGAAAACATAATCTAGAAGTTAAAAAGAATCTGATGATACCCATAAAGCCATGATAATGGTCGGGTCAAAAAATGGGCCCAAATGGGCTTACGGGCCCATGAATCTGAAATCTCAAACAAAGGATATCAAAATGCTACCCACATCGTCGGAAACTTTTACTCAAAGTTTAAAGCTAAGACGAGCAAAAAAAGGGGTTGAAACAATCAAATAAAGTGAAGAAGTACCCTTGAATAAATTGGGGATTTTTGGGTGAAACTGAATGAAACTAAAGTGCAAACTTACCAATAATCGAAGAAGAATCAAAGAAATTAAGTTTCCCACATCACCCACAAGCTCATTCAACGACCCAAGTATTTTAATGGTGATTTTTTATCTTTAGAAGTAAAAAGGATGATGAAAGATTAATGAATTTTGGGTTTGCAAGTACTTATACTGCCAGGAAAATAGGTAGTGCGAATGCATCCTCCTGACCAAGAACGTGGTTAGCCACTTAGGCTAACTATCATGAACGCGGTGCTAGGAGTGAATGCAGAGAAGAAACAGAGGGAGGGCCAATCTAGTCAACCTTATATAAACGAGTTGGACCGGCATATGCGAGACTGCGAACGTGGTCCACCTTTGCAAACGTGAAGGGGCCTAGAACCTGCATCAGAAAACAACAAGTAAGTCATTTTGGAAGAATCACAAACGATGATTGGAACATAAAAGTAATATACAAAACTACATGGCAATAACATTTTAGGCTCAACGGTATTAATGAAATTTCGATCTAAGGTTATTTCTTAAAAATGTTGACCAAAGTCAACTCTAAGACAAAATAATCAATTTTCCAACCAAGTACTCGTAATGAGCCCAGTTTGTCCAGAAACCAAACAAACCACTCAATTAAACCTAACTCTATGTTTCAAAGCTGATGGTGCAGTCAGATTTTCAATTCGATGCTCTGATCACAAGATGACCCTCAAAGATCTAAAATGGCAACATAAATCACATATAAAACACAATTTTGCATAAAATCAAAACCAAAGCTCCCAAACTCAAACCAAAAGTTGAAATAGACTAAAATCCACATTCCAGAGCCAACAGAGTCGTTGGAATTCAATTTCAAGATTATTTACTCACAATGTTTACTAAAGGCTCTAAAATAGCGAAACAAATATAACGATCAAAGGAACGACCCAAGAACCAAACCATCGGTTTTGATAATTCATAAATGACTTCGGTTCACTACAGGAAAGCTCTTGAATACAAAAAATGTGAAACACAAAAAATAACTACAAGGGTCATTTGAGAGAAAAAGTAAAATCACGTTGTAACACTCCAAACTTTCAAAATAAGATTTTAGTCCTTCAGCAGATGTGGTTGGACCCATTCCCTATGATTTTTTACTTGAACCTAGGTTTTAAAGTCATTTTTAAGTGTATTAAGAGTATTTGATGTGAATATGATCATAAAGGACCCAAGTGCTAAGTTGAATCAAGTCTTTTCTGCTGTCTTAGTTTTTATTTAGGTTCATTCATGGGTCAGCTTGACATGATATATCCTAGAATATAAAAAGTTGCAAAGCCCATATCATATCAAATTAAAGTCTCTATTTCTTCCTTCCAACTGAACAAATTAGTGTCGATACGAGGTCGGAGTAAAAAGCTATGATCAATTTACCTGAGGATACTAGAGATGTCCAATTCTATGATCCATATACTGGGTATAAGGTACACATTTTTGGACCACAAAACGGCCCCAAAATCAAATTTCATTATCTAAAAATATGGTCTAGACCTTCAATTATGCAGTCCATATTTTGAGACCACAAAATAGCTGATGAAGGCCAGTAAAAAAGTCATTTCTCTTATTTATTGAACTTTTTTAAATTTTTTCTTATTTCCATCAGTTCTAACTAGGTTTTCAATCGTTTCCCCATCCTTCAAATTTGAGGTAAGTTTCATCTATTCTATTTTGTCACGACCCAATTTCTCATGTTATGAAGTCATTTACATCCCAATGTAAGAGAACCACCCAATAATCACACAAGTAGGAATAACAACTAAAAAGGGAGATATAAAATAGATAAAAGACAGGGATAGGCAGAAGTCTATAATAAGTAAAAAACAAACCCAAAACCTGATATCCAAATACATGAGCCACTAATACAAGAATGTTATGTCTGAAATGAAATACAAGGTATGTCTTGGAGATAACAAATAGAAATAGATAATAAGAAAGAAAAAAGAGAAGCTCCGAACACCAGGAGCGGTCCTCTACCTCAGCAATAGATTGAAGGCTTGATCGGGAATCAATACTGACCACTTGTACTAAGATATGTACCAAAAATGCAGAAGTGTAGTATGAGTACAAAAACAACAAGTACCCAGAAGGCTAGGAAGACTTGGAATATATAGGAAATAAAGGCAATAAATAAATAGATAAGAAGGCAAATCATAGATATCAACAAATCAAACATGTAGTGAGGCTATCTAACAACATAAAATAGATTAATATCCAACGTATATATTCACCCACAAGGAAGGTTCAAGTAAAATAAAAAGATAACATGTCGGAATCCATGCTTAGCTATCACGAAAACAACTAAGTAAAAGATATGGAGGTGTACCGTAACCTTAATAAAGGAAGGGAGGGATAACCAACAATAAGTATTTCACTAAGGGGATCGTGATAAGGAGGCCATCAAATATAACTTTATAACATGACAACAAAAAAGAATAGTAATATGTAAAGAGAATATCCACAGCACCCCATAATACTGAGAGACCTCAAACAAGTAAAGCTCACCCGCTGGCATCATATACTACCATAAGAAATAAACAAGAAATATAAGTGCTAAAAGTAACACAAACATAAATGAATATGGTACAAGTACATGTGAAATATAACTGTGTATGCTCCCATTCGGTACTCGTGGGTCCAGAAGGAAGAATACCCATGGAGGGAGTTTCTCATATACACAAAGACATACTGTATAGCTTCCCTAGTCATATTCAAGTCAAAGTCGGGTCGGTAAGGTCCACAGAGGGCCTTTCCATATACCATATCCAAAATTATTTAAATTTGGACTGCAATCTCATAATATCAGTGTATGCATAAATATTGGTCTTCCCCAGGGCTAAATCAATGTATGATAACCTCAAGACGCTCGAGATCCACCAAGTCTAGAGTTGATATAAATCATCGATGTAGGTCGTTCGGGCTTTACCAAGGCCAAATCAATGTGTATTTCACTGTCTAGTTCTAAGTCTACACAATTCTAATTTATCAAAATAGTGGTTATGTTGTAATTTATCTTATTTATCATTGAAAACTTGTAAAACATCTTAAAACTTCTCATTTTAGTTTCCTAATTTCGAAACCAAGCTTACAAGGCCATGCAATATTTTTCAAAATCAGTGATAACGGGCCCTTGGCAATGAAATAATAGAAAACAATGCATTAAAGCTAGTTTTCATGATGATATGTTCAACCACAAATAATATCACATGCAAGCCCTGTGACCCTGCAAAGACGCAATATCTACAGCAAGTATAACCAGCCAAGTCGATACCCCGAACTCATGAACATTCCCAATGACCCACCATCTATGCTCCAGAGTTTAGCAAGACCACTCAAGCTCATCGAGTAACTATTATCATAGCCAAAAATATGTAGACAAGAGGTGGACTAAAAAAGCGGATCGGGTCATGGATACCAACCTAAAAATCTCAACCCAAGGATGTTTATTTATCATAATTATTCTCTATATAACCTTAGTATTAGATCGTAAGTCATGGACTACCTATCCTCTGTAGGAAAATCATGAATATAGTGTAGAAGATGCTCAGACTGCTCCAAATCACCAAAATGTTTAAACAAACTCCAAAGATCAAGAAACTAGCGAAATAATGAGCTAGAAGTTAATATTAGACCCGGTACCCATAAATCTATTAAAAATAGTCGAGGTAAAAACAGGCCCATGAGCCTGCAATCACAAAACTTCAAACAAAGGATATCAAAATAATTCCACATCGTAGAGAACTCATACCCATAATTTGAAGTAATGATGAGTAAGAAATAAGCCTGAAATGATGGAATAAAGTGAAGAACCAACTTTGAGAAATTGGGAGAATTTTAGGTGAATTTTGAAGAATTAAAGTGGAAACTTACCAATAATTGATGGGGAATCGAAGAAATTATATTTTCAATGTCACTCAATTGCTCATGCAAAGATCCAAAATTTTTTTATGCTCAACAATGGTGTTTTGTATATAAAAAAAGAAGAAGAGAAAATGAGCTAAAAATTCGGGGTTTTGCAGGAAGATACATTATAATAACATGGTCAACCACTAAGCTAACCCACTGAGAACATAGTGGATGGGTTGTGAACGCAAAGAATAAGGAGACAGAAGCTAATTGAGGTCAAGATCCACATTTTGCATACCTGAGACTGTGAACACGGTCCACCTTTGCAAATGCAAAGGGTACCTGGATCTGTATCAACAATTGATGCACCATGAATTTCATCACAAAAACAAAACTTCAGTTTGATGGTTGAAGTGCATTCGAAACCTAATGAACACAAAAAAATATGCTACCTGTATTGAAATGATATATCGTACTCAACGATGTAGATGAAATTCCAATAGGAGGTCATTTCGATAAAATATTGACCAAAGTCAACTCTATGCCCAAATAACCAACTTTTCGATCGGGTACTCGAAATGATCACCGTTGGTCCGAAACCCGAATGAACAACTCACCTAAACCAAACTGAAAGTTCTGAGTTGATGGGTTAGACAAATTTTTAATCCAAGGTTCCGATCATAAAATGACCATCTAAGGCCCAAAACGGTAACATAAAACACATAAAACACGAATTTTCACACAAATCCAAAACTAAGGCTCCCGTACTCGAGCCAAAGGTCCATCTATATCAAAATCCATCTTTTAGAGCTAATGAAATTATTGAAAATGAATTCTTCGATCATTCTCACTGAATGTTTTCTTAAGTCATTAATTTTAACACTAAAGGCTTTAAATAGGAAAATGGACATAAAGACCAAACGAACAACCTGGGAATCGAACCACCAGTTTCCATAAGTAAAATTAGCTTAGTTACACTACAATAAAGCTTTAGAATATAACAAAATATAAAATTACTGAAATGACCATAAGGGTCATTACATATTTCAAGTGTTTCCAACATATGTGTATGGATTTATAACTACTTTAAAGGGTTATTAAGAAATTTAATAAAGGTTTAACTAAGAACTTACTCTTGGAATTTCACCTTTAAACTATACTCTCCTAAAGTGATTTTTGAGGCAATTAAGGTATGCAAAGTTTTCTGTAATGGAATTCTTCCATTCTTATGCTCACATATATTCACAATATTATAAAGTTCTTTAAATTAATGGTTTCATGTTTTGGAGTTCAAGGCTATGAAGTTTTACTATGTCTTCAATTTCTATATTAAATTATGTAAAGTTATGAACTTTTTAATTCTTTAAACAATATTAGTGACTATCTCTTCATTTCTTTAAATTAAGATTTTGACATAAATTATAATTCTAGACAAGTAACCCAAGTTTCATAAAAAAGTGTTTTTACTCAAGAATTATGATAAAACAACGACTATTCAAGATATGATATAAACAATGATCTTTCCACAAGTATGTACTTTTACATGACCATGACAAGTATATGCATGATATGCTCCAAGAAAGTTTTGCAAGATAAGAGCACATGAATTTACAATGATTTAGGATGATTATTTAGCACCGTGAGCACATGGATTTATTTTATTTACCCTATGGGGTGACTCTACAGTGCCAATAATACATATCCCAATATAGGGTATGAAGACACGAGGCCGTAGCCCAAGGGATTATCCGAAGAGTCTAATTGATTGATCAAGTTACAGTTTATGTACCATCCTTACCCTGGGAAGGTATTGGAGAACTCTCTGAGTATAGGGTTATTACAGTGCACACTATGAGCTCACATGATGGTTTTCAGTTAGAATAAACTCCAACCTAGATAACACTCTTATATGATTTACACTACTATGTTTCGACTGGAAGAGTTTTTTCATTCATAAAGGTTTTTCTCCTGTATGAATGTATGTATGTATGTATTGTTAGCATTTGCATTATATTATCTTATAATATAAATTCAAGTGCACGCACCTAGTGTTATATCCTAGGCGTTCGACTGTTTCCACCATTCCAAGTCATTTAGTGAATCCTCACGCTTTGAGGACCATGTTAACACCCAATTCTTACCCACCCAATCTTGATTAATTTTGATAACTTTAGATAATCTATAATAGGATGATTTTCTAAAGTTAGGAACCTTTGATTCTTAAATTCATCACCAAGGTTTTATTGATAAATATACATATCCATATACTGAATGTATGTAGATGTATTTATAATTTCTAGATAAAATTAATGTCTTTAAATATCACCGTTTGAAATTGACAAAATATCTAATTTTTTCAAGAGAATTTGAATTCGAACGAATTAAGGGTTTTATCTACTATATATATATATATATATATATATATATATATAGATTTGTGCTTGATGTGTATATAGTTTCACAAAGATTTGGGCCTGATTTTGAAATTTGACCAGAGATCTTTCTAAAATGGTTATTTTTGTAAGAATTAGTGATTTCAAAATAAATCATCTAGAGTTATATCAAATAATTAATCAATTTGCTAAATTAAATTTATTTAGGCTACTTCTTGTTTTAAAACCCACAAATTAATTAAAATAGGTTTTTTTATTCATTTTTTAGATTAAAGCAGTACAAAATCAATTCGTTTCAATCTCAAATATTCACCACTCCCTGATATTGGTATCACACGCACCTATAAAGGGAAAAAACACCCTTCACATGCTTAGTACGTTTTCCCATCCATTACCTTGTAATCCTATCTCTCAGTTTACACACACACACACTCTCTCTCTCTCTTTTGTCTCTTAAGAAAACATGGAGAACCCAAAAAACTTCTTCAGCGTCTATCCAATCTCACCCAAACGATCTCCAGTTTTCAAATTCTCTTCATCAAATAATGCAGGGGTGGTTTCATATCAGTTAGCCTTGTCATTTACCTATTTCTTGGTTGTCACTGTATGATATGAACTCATATAAAGTTGATAAAGGGTAAGTGAATTTGTTTCTCTATCAAATTCTTGCTTAATATAGATGTAAATGCGGCTTTCTTGTATGAGTTTGTATTTTTGGTGCATTTTAACTGTTTTTTTTTTCAAAATCATTGATTTTTGAAATTGAAAATTCCCACCTTATCCCAAATTGGATCCATTTTAGTTTTGATACTTGTACGATATGGGTTGGATTCATGCCAAGTTCTTGATTTTTCCCTCCCATATTCATTCCCTTAAACCCTATTTTCCATTTCCTATATATAGATCCTTAAAAGTTGGGGTGTTTTGAGCTATTAGTAGTCTAAGAAAGAAAAAGGGGAGGTAGTAATTTAGGCTTTAAAAGCTTCATACAATAGATAATCCTTGATCTAGGTTTAGTTTCTTGATTTTTTACAAAATAACGTAAGAAAAGTGTGCTTATAAATCCTAAGTTGCTTTAGGAGGCATTCCTTATAGTTCGAATCGAGTAGAAATCTCCCTCTTCAACTAAAAATCCAATTCCTACACTTAAAAAGGTGAGATATAATTCAAATTTTATATTTATTTTGCTATCATTATGAAATTTCCTTCTAAGTATTAGTTTTATTAGGCTATTTTTTATTAATCTAAAAGATAAAAGTTAAGAGGTGTGAATAAAGTGTATTAGGACAGAGGAAGGTATGTTACTATTTCTTATGCTGAAAGCCTTGAGTTTATTTAATTTTTTAAGTGATACGGTTTAGTCCTTAAACTTGCTCATAGGTATAGGAAGAAAGTTCTATATCTTAAATGGTAAATCATGTATCATTTTCTACAAAAATTGAGTCTATATTATAGCTTGACTACTTGGTAATTTAGTACATCTATTATCTTTCCTTTGCAAAGTGTTGGTGCATTATTTGTGTTAAACTTTGGAAAAAGGCATGCTATTTGTGCTTATTAGTTTTAAATAATATATAATTCTTGTTATTTAAGAGCTATTATAGGAGTATTGAGATGTCTTCTAGTATTATATTTTGTATAAAAAGTTCAACAACATGTTTTGTTTTATAAATAGATAGAAAAGGCTTCATGAGTGGTTAACATGCGACTAATTTACCTAATTTGTTATGAGTTCACGGTCAACTCAAGGCTCAAGTTCCCTCTTGGAAAGCCTCTTATTAGACTTGTTAGAATGTATACGACATATGTTTCATTATGCTTTTTGTTAGTTTCTTGGCAGCAATAGCCTTTTTCTTGATGAGTTTTGTTTTTTCCTTTGATTCGAATAAGAGCATAAATTTGGGTCTTTAAGGAGGAGTTTGATGGTTTATGTACTATTTCATGATTTTGGAATCTTCTATTGTATTTCAGTTTGCTAAAATGTGGTTTACACGATTCACATGTTGTCATTTTGAGGGATTAGGATCAAATCACTTGAGTTTGCTTCTATGAAAAGGTTAAGTCCTTATGACTTGTCTTCGTAAAGTATCGTGTTGGTTATCAGCCTATAATGTGCGGTACTTGCTGTCTACTAGGTCTTAACTATTATACATGCTTCCTTCATGGAAAAAATATTTTTCTTATGTGAGTATTATGATACTACTGCTACTTGCTATTTGGAGGTATAGAATATGTGTGGTCTGGGTAAAATAATTGATTTATGCCTATTTATTGAATTTTTTAAATATGAGATGTTAGCATGTTATGAATTTTCTCTATGCTCATGGAGAGTGCATATAATTTGAGTAATCAAGAGGTTATTGGGCCAAAACTTGGGGGTCTGGTTTCTGTCTATAATTTACTGGCTTAAATTCAAGTGTCAATAGATGTATTATATCAACATAGAGAAGTCATGGTAGAATCTGACTATCTTACCTAGTTTAAGTTTAGGAGCTTTAATGAGTACATAAGGTGTTGGCTACTACTGCATGATTTTTGGAATAAAAAAGTATATTCAAAGATAAAACAGGGTGGATCCATGGATATTTGTTATGTTTTACTAAGCTCAATGTTCTACTTGTGAAATTTCTCTGATTGTTGTTTTGCCTGAAATGTACTCATTCTCTATTTATTTGAGACCGGCTTGTTGAGGTTGAGTTTTTATTTGTTGTTGATGGTCTAAGTATATATGTTAAGTGAAAGTTTGTCTATCAAACATCTATAACTTTAATATGCTGCACTGTTGGTTTGATTTCCACAAGATTATGATCCACCAACTATTGGTAGCCTATTAATTCAAACTGACCTACTTCTGTATCACTTGCATTTCTTAATAAGTGAATAACCTTAAAACTAGGAATGAAGTAGCCTTTAATCTTGTATTGGTTGCTGATTGTCTAGATATAAGAGGTCAAGTGTCTTTCTTGTGAGAATTAGTTAGAATGATCTGTCACAAAAAGAATTGCCTTAGCCATAGTTTAGTGTCTAATTTTCCTTTTATTGTTTGTGTAATGGGTTCATAGTGTGTGTCTTACTATTTACCTTCACCCCTGATTCTTGAATGATTTTGTAATCATGTGAGTCCATGTCCAATTAGGGCCTAATTAGTGAGATATGGGTTAGTTGGTTGCATAGAATGGGTACAATTGGCGTCCATTTTATTGAGTTTCAAGAATTATTTTGGTAACTATAAAAGTAGGTTGGAAAGTTTTATATAATGAGCAATCTAGTACTTACATGGATATTTTACGTTGTGTGATATGCATCTCGTCTTTCTCTATCAAATTGAATTTTGTGCGATTATTTTCATTATAAATTGGCACTCATCTTATCTCTTTCTTGTATGACCTTCCTCCAAGTCTTGTAGGCTTTTCTTTGTGTTTTTTTGGGCTCAAACCCCATTTTTGAGTCAGACCTCTTTCCAAGTCCTATAAAGGATAAAAGAGTAGGAAGAAAAGGAGAAACATTAATAGAACTAACCCCATTAACAAGAAAAGGAGGAAACAATAAGTTTTGGTGCTATATTCTTATTCCTTTTCCTATGTTTATTTTATTCATGGGTTGCAATAGGTCATAAGGCCAACATTTACTTCAATATTATTGGCTAAGTCCCACTTCTCTAGAGTTAGGGTAGGTGGAAATGGAATAGGAAAAAACCCATCAATAGCGGATCAGGCTCTCTCCAGGTATATAGATAAGGAGAACTGGGTCCAAGTTGCTTGAGCATGATCCAAAAACCCGAGCCAAGTTCTCTCCTTCATTCTCTCTTTAATTTATTTGACTATTGTTTCTTATGTATTTACTTTCCTAGTTTTTACTTACAAATGATTTTCAAAACTTACTCTAAATTCTCTGAAGGTCCCGTTCTCCTCATTTAATAAAAATATGTTGATAGACTTTTCTTTTAAAATCACAAATGGTTTAGTAAATAAAAGAAAACTTTTCAAAGTTAATCAATAATTAGATTTTCAAACGTAAGGATAACCACAAGTTAGTGGACTCCCCAAGTGCCTCAATACCCTTCTTGGGAAGTTAATAAAAACCTTTTACCTGAAATTTCTTACTTAAAGATTTTTCCTATTTTAAAATCTTTAAGTGTTTTTCAATGATTTCCTATACTTTCATAAAAACCAAGTGGCGACTCTAAAAATAAAAAAATATTTTTGAAAATAATTTACGTAATAAAAAATAGATAAAACAGAGATGGAAACTCTGCTGGAGACTTATATTAAGCTTTTAACTAATGTTTTTAAGCCAATTAGTTGATTAACTATTTTCTTGCTTGCTTATTCAATTCCCCCATATATAAATTATCATGGCATACATATAAAATACTGCCAATCGACAAAATAAGATGGTAAGAAAAAGTGATTACGTGGACCCGCTGTCACTTTCTTCGGTTAAACACATAACTTCTTTCAAAGGCTTTAAGCGAATAGTTGGTTCGAATCATCCATTAGTCACTTACTGTCTCAACCCAGATAACCCACCTGGTTCCTAAGAGTTTTTTGCAAAACAATTTGAGAATAATTAGGACACAGATGTATCAAATCCTCCTAAATTAGGCATCACCTAGGATGACTAGTACCTAAGTTGTATCAGGTCCATTAGATGAACCGCCATATCTTATTAGGCCCCGGCCTAAACGGAATATGCATAACTCTATGTTATGTGTTGAAAGATGTAAGCGCTAAATGAGTTAGTTGTTGTCCATGGAATGGCATGGCTAACTAGTTGTGTGTTTTGTAGGATGCCCAGACCCTTCAAATTATATTTCTCTAGATTTGATGGAACAATCACTTGATAAAAGAGAAGTATGACACCATATGGTCACCTTCCCTCACTAATAGGAGTTAAAGAATTGGCCTACATGATCCAAGCCCTGATCAGATATTGTGAAAACAAAAAGATGGTATTTAGATTTGGAACTTTGGAAATAAACCCAGTCGTGGAAGAGATTTGGGATTTCATAGACAGTGGGGCTATAATAATGAAATGAAAGTTAGATTTAGCCACCCACTCTAATCCCAAAAAAAAACCACAAATAATGAAATATCCAAGTTCTTCATCCTCAAACCCTTCCATTACAATAATATTAGCTTAAGACCCTGTGCATGACATTGGGTGAAATGCCCCAACATCTTATTTAAAGACATCTATGAAAGATTAACTGAAAGAAATGGTTTTGATGCTTATATAGAAGAATTCTTGTCCGAGAGAGACTGGAAATCCACTAGACCGCTCGCCTTTGCCATTACACTACTGGAAATTACGGTATTTCCTCACTGGCGTTGTGATACTATGAACACTTGAATTATCACGGTGGATCGCGCCATCTTCTAAAGTATAGGGAAAGGTAATGATCCTAACCAATTTCCACTAGCACTGGTTATCTTGGAGGATCTATATAGAGCCATGGGAAGTTGTCAAAATAGGCATTGTTACTTTTTAGTATTCAACTTAATATTACAATGGTGGATCTTGGAACATCTTTTAAAGACTGACTTGCCTCCTAAAATTTCAAAAGTTGAAGTAAAAATTTGATTCATGAACTATTTTCTAGATTGTGAGATGTATAAATTAATACAAATCTGACTCAAGGGGAACATGCTCGAATATTCTTATACTTACAAGATAAAGATGTCGATTTGAGGCTTTATGAGATCTTTTCTGAGTTGTTATATAGGGTCCACATCGTCCCTTTTTCCACTTCTTAGAATGTGAGGGATTTGATGCTACACACCTTATAGGGTCATCATGCAGTTTGGAAGGACATAGGAAAAGGCTGAATCTACAAATATGGGATTCTATGTATTCAACTATGAAGATGAGAGCGACCCTAAGGCTGGTGATATTCTCATAGACCGGAAAAAGCACAAAAGAAAAGGATTGAAATGCTAGCTTGTATTAGGTATCAGGCCAGAGTTTGAAGAAGGTTACATGAATTCTTTAAAAAAAGATCTGCAAGGTTGGGTAGTGATTGTCATTAGAATTGACTCACACACCTAAATTCAGCAACTTCAAGTGGAGATAGGGCAAATGAAATTAAGAAAAAACCAAAACTGACATACCATTGATATTTGAGTTCAAGAGAATGAAGAAATGAAAGAAGATATATAATAATTGTACAAAGGAATAGAAATGAAAGAACATATATAATAATTGTACAAAGGAATAGAAAAGATATTTGCCCCTTTGTAGGCACATAAGAATTTTTGTTTATCCTTAAAAAGCCTCTTTCGGATAGCCTTGTATCCTTTTTG
>JBDJHY010149389.1:0-12923 GCA_039654485.1 Withania somnifera
TACTCACTAAATATTCTTGGAGTTCTCTCATTGCTTGTTTACTAACTTAAGCATCGGAGAACGACCCCGGGGACCACACTGGGTTTTGTTTTGCAGGTTACAATCATGATTCATTGTTACCAGACAGAGCATTCTCATATTCCACCTTGGTGAGTTTTTATGACTTATCAGTGAACGGGGGTTGATTTTGGACAGTGGAATTGGGGTCGGGGTTGCTTTGTCATAGATTCTGCCATCAACAATGAAGGTTTTGGGTTTTGCTAGTAGGAGCTCCGACGATTCACCAAGAATGCGGGGGTTTTGATTTTTAGGTGGGTTTTGTCATAGGTTCCTGGATCTCGGTGTTGGGTTGTTTCTCAGTGTTTTTCGGTGATGCTTTGGTGGGTAGTGACCGGAGAGGAAATAGTAACGGAGAAATTCAGATGTTTTATTTATTTATTTATTTATTTGGCCAAATTTGGATATTTTTCCCCATGTAATAAATATATAAGATATACAAAATCTAAACCATTAGTGTTTTCAAATAAAATCATGGGCTACATCAAATAATGTGTCAAACCCAAAATTATGAGTTATTCAAAAAATTATGTGTTATTATTTTATTTGTGCAAAATATATTCCTATGTTTATGAATTAATGTACCGTGATAAAAAACAAAAATATGAATAAATTAATAAAATTATATTTAAATTCATGTATGAAAAATATAATTTGAATTAAAGAGGAATCAAAAATGAAACATCATTTTGTTTTATGTAAAAATAATAACTACAATTGAATAAAATGATGATAAATTGAAAAAATGAGGATAGTTATCAATAAATTGTGCTAAATTGGATTTTATGTATTTAGTAATTAATAAACTTAAACATATTTATTTGAAAATATCATGCCATAATTGGGTGTCAACAACAACCCCTCTTCATCCGGAGATGATGAAAGAGTCTTTGAACGAATAAGTTAACCTGTGGATAATTTTTTCTAGGTCAAAAGAAAAAGAATAAGATGTACCTTTGAAATTATTGTTAAGATGATTCTGTTATCAAGCTATGAGGTATGATGATGTAAGATTGTGTACCTGATTAAATGAGGTAACAACTTGAATTGTCTCGTTGAAAGGCAGGAGATCCAATTTGAATTTGATATGCCACATTGAACATGATGGCTTCCCAATTGTCTTTTTGAAAGACGGGCAACTCGATTCTTACTTGATGTGCCAAATTAAACAGAATGACTTTCCATTTCGTCTCATTGAAATGTAAATGACCCAATTTGAACTTGATGTATCATATTAAATTGGATCATTTCCCATTGTAAAATAAGTATCATAATGAATGAGGTGATGATCATTGTCACACAGAAGGAGGTGATGATCCAACATTGTCTTGTATGTGTAGCCATCACTTTGACGACAGTCTGGGTATATAGGGTCACACTGACTCTAAGTTGAATAACAGGTTCACCTTTTACACCTATCCATGTATGTGAAATCATCTTGACACCAATATGAATGAATGGAGTCACCTCGAAATCAATTTGAACGGGAGTCACCTTGACACCAACTTGATAAATGGAGTCACTTTGATACCTATCTAGATATGAGGAGTTTAACACTAATTTGGATAAATGGAGTCACGTTGATACTTGTGTGAATATGTGGAGTCACCTGACAACAATTTAGATAAATTGAGTCACCTTGATACCGACTTAGATAAATAGAGTAACCTTGACACCTCAATGGAGTAACATTAACACCAATTTAAATAATAGGAGTGTGATGACCCAATTTCCCAAGTCATGAGTATTCCTATATCCTACAGTAGGAGAACCACCGAGCAAGCATAAAAAGTAAGAATGATAAGTTAAGTGTAGAAGATAAGGTATAAATAAGGGATAGGGAGAAACGAAGTCTATAGTTAATCACAATAACCCTAAAACCTAATATCCAAATACATGAGCCACTAAATAAGAGTATAATGTCTGAAAGCAAATACAATCTCTATCTCAGCATAATAACAAGAAATAGATAGTGCAAAAGATAAAAGAGCAGCTCTAAATGCCAGGAACGGTCCTCTACCTCAGCAACAGAATCAAGGCTCGACTAAGAATCAACACTGACAACTCGTACTAGGATCTGCATCAAAATATGTAGAAGTACAGTATGAGTACCAAAACAACGGATACCCAATAGGCTAGGCCGAGTGGGTATATATAAGAAATAAAGGTAATAAATAAATATATAAGGAAGGCAAGCCACAAAGGTTAAAAAATAGAAAAGATAGTGAAGCTAGCTAACAGGATAATACAATTAAATCTCCGAAGTCACTAGCCACCAATCGGGAAAGTCCAGGTTAAATACGAAAAGAACATACCTGAATTCATGCTCTACTATCAACTAAAAGACGGGGCAGTATACCGATAACCTAAAATAAAGAAAAGGGAAGAATAACCAATAACAATAGTTATCATACTATAAGGATCATGGTAGGAAGGCTAGAAAATATATACCTATCTCATAACTGCAAATAAGAAAAGTGATAAGTAAAAGAAAGTCTCCATGCAACCATAATACCGCTAGATACAAACAAGTAATGCTCATCCACTCGCTGCCCATACAAAAAAAGGTACAACCAAGAAAGACAAGTGCGGAAAGTAAACACAAACACGAATCTAAGTGGTACTGGTACATGTTGTGTATGCTTCCCTCTAGTACTCATAGGTTCGAAAGGCAGAATACCATGGAGGGACTTCCCGTATACCCAAAATCACATCGTATACCCCTCTCATTCATATACAAGTAAGTACCAAGTTGGCAGGATTCATAGAGGGCCTTGCCATATACCATATCAATAATCATATGGGTCTGGACTGCCATCTTTAATATCAGTGCATGCATAAATACTAAGCCTTCCATGAGTTTAAGTTAATAGGGCTTCACAAGCCAGGATATGCAATCATCAATGCCTAGCACTCGAGCTTAACCGAGTCTAGTAATATCTCAAAAATAGTGGTTAAGTTTTTATTATCTTATTTATCAGAAAAGATTGGTAAAATACCTCAAGATGCTCATTTTACTCTCATAATACCAAAAATGGGCCAACAAGGTCATGGAAGGTTTCAAAATCAGTGATATCGGGATCTTGGCCATAAACCAATGGAAACCAATGTATCAAAACTAATGTTATGATTGTATGCTCAATCACAAACTCTTTCACAAGCAAGCCTTATGGCCCTGCACAGGCTCAAAGTCTACAACAAGCATAACTAGCCAAGTCGATGTCTGGACTCATAGACATTCTCAATTACCCACCATCTATGTTCCAGAGTCTATCAAGACTACTGAGGATCGCAAGGTAACTATCATCATAAATGCAACAATAATATGTAGCCAAGGGGCGAACTAAATCCTATCGTAAGGATGTCTATTTATCATAATTATCCCCATATGATCCTAGTCTAATATCGTAAGCCATAGCCTACCTGTACTTCATAGAAAATCTTGCAAATATAGTATAGAAGATGTTTATACTACAAATCACCAAAACTGTGCAAACGAACTCTAACAATCATGCAACTAGAAAAAACTTAATCTACACATTAATATGAGTCAACAATACCCATAAAGCTACGAAAATAGCCTGGGACAAAAAGGTCCTATGGGACCATGAACCCCAAACCTCGAACAAAGGGTAATAAAATATTCCCACATCATAAGGAGCTCATGCCCAACGTTTGGAGCTAAGACAAACAAGAAATAAGCTTGAAATAATAAAATAAAGTGAAAACGTATATGGGAAAATTTGGGTGAAATTTAAAGAAATTAAAGTTGAAACTTACAAATAGTTGATGGAATATCGAAAAAATCCAGTTTCCAGCATCACCTACAAACTCATGCAAAGACCCAGGCAATTTAATGGAGGTTTTTGGATGTTTAAAAGTGAACCAGATGAATAAAAATGCTGAAAAATTGGTTTTCTCAAGTACTTATACCTGCTTCTCGGACACCTTACGCGATTGTGTGGCTCTTTCTCGTGATCGCGAGCTCTAGCTTAAATGACCATCGTGATTGCATGGAACTAATCATGATCAGGAAGGCCTGGAAGGAAAAGTCACTTGATCACGTGGACTAACATCCATGATTGATAAGACAATGCTGAGGCAGGCATCAAGCGACCGCATCGGGGAGGTGACTCAACCGCGAAAGTAAAAGATGAGGCTTTACTATGATCTTGTGATAAGGTTCTGCGACTGCTAAGAAGGTGATGCCTGCACCAGAACAGCAGAAGACAATAATAAACTAACAATTAAAATAATTTCAAAACAAGGCTCAGAATGCACTCGGAATCTAATGAACACAAATCAAATATTCTACCTTCATAGAAACGACCTTCTGGACACAAAGACGCAGAAGAAATTCCTATCCGAGGTCGTTTTAACAAAATATTGAACAAAGTTAACTCTATACCAAAATACTTTCTAACCGAGTAATCAAAATGAGCCCGGTTGGCCTAAAGCCCAAACAAATAACTCACCTAACCCAAACTTTACATTTCAGAGCTGATGGCACTGTCGGATATCCAATCCAAGGCCTTGATCACAAAATGACTACCTAAGCTCCACTAATGAACCATAAAGCATATAAAACATGCAAATTTCCACAAAATCAAAGCTCTTAGACTCAAAAAAAAAGGGTCCATCTAGATCAAAACCCACGTTCTAGAGCTAACAAAATTGTCGAAATTTGATTCCAAGTTTGTTTTCATAGAATTTTTACTAGAGTCAATGATTTCAATACTAAAGGCTCTAAAATAGGAAACAGACATAACAACCAAATGAATGACCGGGGAACCGAACCACCAGTTCCTATAGGTCATAGATAACTTACAACCATTACAAAAAGGCTCTAGAATGCAAAATATGCAAAATCACAAAATTGACCGGAAGGGTCACTACAACATCCACTACAAAAAAGACTTTCGTCCTCAAAAGTTAGAACAAGGCAATACATGAAGGCTTGAACATATGCAGATACTGAGATATCAACTCTCTCTCGATCTCCCAAGTGGCCTTCTCTATGAGATGATCCCTCTACTGTACTTTAACCATCAGAATCTTATTAGATCTAAAATTTCTCACCCCTCTTGCCAAAACTAACACATGCTTCTTAACGGCTAAGAGACCCTTATCAAACTAAACTGATTCACACCGAAGCACATGCGACTCATCAGGGACATACTGTCTCAACATAGACATATGAAACACCGTACAACTGAAAACATTAGGAGAAAATCTAACTTATAAGCAACACTATCAATCCGATCAATAATCTCAAATGGGCCAATATATCGGGGATTAATCTTGCCCTGCCTATCAAACCTCATCACACCCTTCATTCGAGATACTCATAATAACATGCTATCACTCGCATTGAAATCTAAGGAATGATGATGGTAGTTTGAGTAACTCTTCTACATACTCTGGGCAGCCTGAAGCCTATCCTGAATCAATCGAACTGTATCTAAGGCATCCCAAAATATGTTAGTACTCTTTTATCTCGACTCAAATCCATCAAACCAACCAATAGGTAAATGAAACTTACTAATGTAAAAAGCCTCAAACGGAGCCATAGGAATATTATAATGGCAGTTGTTGTTATAAGTAAACTATGCCAAAGACAAATATTTCCCAAGAACCACCAAAATCAAGAACACACTCTCTCAACATGTCCTCTAGGACCTGAATAATTATTTCAGACTAACCATCTCTTTAGGAATGAAATATTATGCAAAGATGAACCTTAGTACCCATACCAAGTTGAGCTGCTCTCCAAAACTTAGAGGTAAACTAGGTACCACGATCAAAGATAATAGAAACTAGTATGCTATGATATTGAACCACTTAATAAAGATAGACAAAGGCTAAGTTCTCTTCACTATAAGATGAATGAACAGGAATGAAGTGTACGGACTTATTCAGCCTATCAATAATGACCAAATCGAATAGTGGTTGTGAGGAGTTCGAGGCAAGCAAAAATGAAATCCATAGTAATTTGTTCCTACTTCCACTCAGGAATGGGAAGCCTCTGCATCAATCCACAAGGTCTTTGGTGATCAAACTTTACATGCTAGCATTTCAAGCACCTAGAAACAAACTCAACAATATCTCTCTTCATGTCGGTCCACCAATAAATCTACCTTTAATCTCTATATATCTTAGTTGTATCGAGATGGATGGATCGCGAAATGTGAGCCTCACGAAGAATCAATTGAATCAAATCATCAACTTTGGGTACACAAATCCATCCCCTAAATATAAAAAAACCATATGACCCAAAGGTAGACTTATGAGGCTCACCATGCAACTACCAATCACGAATATCAGTTAAAGATGGATCCTCAAGCAAATGTTATTGAATTTGATTAATCAAAGTAGAACAGGCCTCAATACAAGCAAGAATGCAACCTGAATTAGAATTCTTAATTCAAACCAAATATTTATCCAAAGAATGAACATCCAAAGCTAACGACCTCTTAAAAACTAACAAGGCACCCAAAAAATCCATACTCATCACCTTCAGGCTCAAGAAGCTTCTACCATGTTTGCCTTGCCCTAATGGTACAAGATACGAATATCATAATCCTTTAGCGACTCAATCCATTTATGCTGGCAAGCATTAAGCTACCTCTAAATCAAGATGTATTAAAGGCTACAATAATCATAAAGATCTCACAACGAACTCCATAAAGATAGTGGCACCAAATCTTGAGTGCAAAGACTACCATCGCCAACTCTAAGTCATGAGTGGGGTAGTTACACAAATGAACCTTAAGCTTCCTAGAAGCGTAAGAAAGCACATGATCCTGTTGCATTAAAATACAACCCAAGCCCACACTGTAAGAATCACAGTAGAGGAAGAAACTCTGACCCTCAACCGACAATATCAATATAGGGGAAGATGTCAAGATAGTCTTAAGCTTTTAAAAGGATGTCTCACACTCATTAGAACATCGTAAAGGAACATACTTTCTAGTCAATGGCTATGCTATTAATGAAAACTCCTCAACAAAACTATAATTATATCTAGTAAGTCCAACAAAGCTACATACCTTCTAGGAGTAGTCGGTCTAGGACAATCATGGACAGCTGCAATCTTAGTCGAATACACACGCATACCTTTTTGGACACCACATGTCCATCGAATGCGACTGGCTCAAGTTAAAACTTACACTTTGAGAACTTGTCAAAAAAGCCAATGATCTCTCAAAGTCAGAAGCACAATCCTTAAATGCCTTATGATCCTGCCTACTCTGAGAATATAAAAAATTATGGTCAATGAACACAATAAAAAAAGATCCAAGATTGGGCCTGAACACACGGTTAATTAAATCCATAAAGGTTGTTGGTGCATTAGTCAACCCAAAAGACATCACAAGGAACTCATAATGATCATACCATGTCCTAAATGTTGTCTTTGGGATATCCTCCATACGAATTCGCAACTGATGGTAACCCAACCTTAAATTTTCTTAGAGAAGATGGCTAAACCCTGAAGCTGATAAAATAAGTCATTAATACGAGGTATAGGATATTTATTCTTCACAATAACCCCATTCAGCTACCTATAATCTATACACACGCATAGAATAAATTTTTTCTTTACAAACAGAACAGGGGAAACCTAGGGTGAAATACTAGGTTGAATCTAACAAATCCTGAAGTTAAGTATGAGCTTTCTCATCTCGGCAGGTGTCATAAGATAATGAGTAATAGAAATAGTCCTAGTACCCAGCTCTAACTCAATGCCAAAATCAATTTCTCGCTTAGGTAGTAGGCCAGGAAGGTCGATCAAAAATACGTCAAGATACTCACTGACAACAAGTAATAACTCAGGGGTTGCAGAATCAATAATAACATATTTAACATATGTAAGATATTCCAAACAACTACAAGAAACTAAGCGCCTAGCCTGAATAAAGAAATAATCCCCATCGGTGTGCGACTAACCAAACCTTGCCATACAACTCGGAGTATACCGGGCATAGCTAAGGTCATGGTCTTGGCTAGTAATCCATGACCGCTCTATGTGGAGAGAACTAGTCCATACCTAGTATCATATCAAAATAAATCATATCCAACAATATTGAATCATCCCAAGTCTCAACATACCCAAAGGTCACAGAATAGGATCTCAACACATGATCCACTACTAAAGTATCACCTATTAGGGTGGAGACAAATAACGGAACAAATAATGGCTCACTAACAATAATCTAACATGGAGCATGATAAGATGACATATAGGAACAAGTAGAGTCTAGATCAATCAAAGTTGAAACTGGTTGATAACACAAAACAATGGTATCTGTCACAACAGCATCAAAGGCCTCTACCTCGGGTATACCTAGCACAACATTAAAATGATGGAAACCACCACCATGACCAACATCTAGACCACTGCCTATACTACACTAAGGAGTACCACGACCTAGAGCACTACCACCCTTTCCTTGAGGTGCATGGCTCTAATTGGCTGAGCTGGAATAGAAGCTGTCATAGCAGGAGTTGGAGCTACAGTCTGAAAAAAATCAGTTTGGGACAATCTTTAGACAAATAACCCATACCACTATAAGTATAACACAGGCCAAATGGCCTCAACTTATGAAAGGAACTTGAAGAACCAAAATAGCCATCAACATCGAATGAACCCCTATGCTTCTGGTACAAAGGCGGACTCTCATAACTTTGAGATCTACTACTAGAAGCCTGAAGAGAAGTTTGAATGGGATGACTAGACTATTCGTATTAAAAATGCTCAGGTGGGGTCCTACCCTATGAACCATATCCTTACCTACCACGTCTCTATCCACTGAATTGACTTGAACAACGGGGCCTCTTCTTATCTCTAACTCTCTCACTATGGTCTGAACCCTCCATAGTACGAGCCAACTCCAGAATAGTCTAAAAATATAATCCAGTGGCAACAAAAACCTCGAAAGAGTGATGAATATCTAAGATCCAACCCCTGACCACAACAACAAACTCCCCCATCTCTGTAGGGACATAAATAGCACTATATAGAGACAACCTATGAAACTCTGCCTCATTCTCAAAAATCGACCAAGAACCCTACTCAACTCACAAGTTATACTCGGTACGAGGGATGTACCTCTATATAAAATCATCACATAATAAAGTCCAAGTGACAGGATTGGACTCAGCTGACCTGGTAGAAGAGTAATACCTCCACCAGTCCTTGGCAAGGTCGCCCTACTCATAAACTGTGAAGTCTATACCATGCTAATCAATCAAACCATTGTTATATAACCTCTCCTAGCATCTGTCTATAAAATCTCTTGGGTCCTCACCTGGTAAACCAAAAAAATCTTGGGGGACTCAACCTTAAAAATTTTCCAACTTTTTTTGATCTAATTCAAACATAGACAGTGAGATGGAACAGGAGGAATCACTAATGAAATAAGCACTGTTGGTGCTGAAGAAGGAATAACCGGTGCTGGAGTCACCTGAACTAGATAAGATTGATGGTGGAAAACCCACTCCAAAATAGGTGTCGGATTCACCCTTAAACCCTGAGTACTCAGCATTGGTGGTGTAACCTGGCTGAAGGAAACTAGGGCTGAAGTTTGCACCCCAACAATGGCCTGTCCCAACATACCCAACAAATGCATCAAAAAATCTCTCATGTATAGGATAAAAGATGGGACTAATGTAGACATAGGATAGAATATAATAGTCTCATGTACCTGGTGGTTGTTGAACTGGTACAGGCTTAGTCTCAATCACTATGGCTCTGACTGGCAAAACAGCTTTAGGTGGAGTACTAACACTAACACGCGCTCGACCTAGACCCTTATAACTCTTGGTCAGTGCTCTAACAGAAGATGTAACAGGTGTGTCATCCCTTGCTGCTGTCGATGATAATATATGTGCCATCTGCGGGAGAATGAATAAGAATAATTGAGATTTTCCAGAAACCTACTATGATTCACGCTTGATATTAAAGTGAAGAGAGAAGGAATTCCTAAAAATTCCTTTGTAGTCTCTCAAAGATAATATACAAACGTCTCCATATTTGATCCGTAAAAATCTATTATACACTGGCTCATGTACCAAGGATATCAATGAACCTAAAGCTCTGATATAGATCTGTCACGACCCAATTTCTCAGGTCATGAGGGAACCTACATCTCATCGTAGGAGAACCACCGAATATGTATACAAAGTAAGAATGATAAGCTAAGTTCAAAAGATAAGATATAAATGAGGGACAGGGATAAATGGAAGCCTATTTTCAATCAAAATAACCCTAAAACCTGACATCCAAATATATGAATCATTAAACAAGAGTACAATATCTAAACGGAAATGTAATCTATATTTCAACATAATAACAAGAAATAAATAGTACGAAAGATAAATAGCAGCTCCGAATGCCAAGATCAGTCCTCTACCTCAACAAAAAAATCAAGGCTCAATCAAGAATCAACACTAACCATTCATAATAGGATCTGCACCAAAAGATACAGAAGTGTAGTATGAGGACCAAAACAACTGGTACCCAGTAAGCTAGGCCTATTGAATACAAAATAAATAAAGGAAATAAATAAAAAAAATAAGAAAGGAAAGTCACAAAGGTTAACAAATAGAGCAGATAATGAAGCTAGATAACATGATAAGACAAGTAAATCTTCAAAGTCACTAGCCAAAAAGTAGGAAGGCAAAGGTAAAACAAGAAGAGAACATACATGAATCCATGCTCTACTATAGATGAAACAACTAAGTAAAAATAGGGTGGTATACCGGTAACCTTAAATTGAAGAAAAGGGAAGAATAACCAATAACAACGGGTATCACGCTAAGGGGATCATGATAGGGAGGCCAACAAATATGAACATATCTCATAACCATAAAGAAAAAAAATGATAAGTAAATGAAAGTCTCCATGTCACTCCATAATACCGAGAGAGAAAAATAAGTAAAGCTCACCTGCTGGTCACCCATATAGCCAGAAGGTACAACCAAGAAAGGCAAGTGTAGAAAGTGAACACAAATATGAATGCAAGTGGTACTGGTACATGTGAAATATAACTTTGTATGATCCTCTACGGTACTTTTAGGTCGACAGGTAGAATACCCATGGAGGGAATTCCTCATATACCCAAAATCGTAAGGTATACCCCTCCACCAATCATATAAAAGTCAATGTTGGGTCGGCAGGGTCCATGAAGGGCCTCCCTACATACTATATCAATAATCATTTGGGTATGAACTCCTACATCATATATCAATGCATGCATAAATGTCAGGCCTTTCCCCGGTTTAAATCAATAGGGTCTCAACAGAAACTTGGGTTTCACCAAGTTTGGAGCTGGCATAAATCATCAATGTAGGTTGCTCTGGCTTCACTGAGGCCAATTCAGCATATGCAATCAATGTGATTCCTTAAATCAATATTAGTACGAATAATCATTGTCTATCACTCGGGCTTCATTGAGTCTAGTAATATCTCAAAATAGTGGTTAAGTCCTTATTATCTTATTTATCATCAAAAACTGGTATAATACCTCAAGTTGCTCATTATACTCTTATAATACTGAAAATAGGCCTACAATTCCATGGAAGATTTCAAAATCAGTGCTATGGAGCTCTGATGCATAAACCAGTAAAAATCAATGTATCAAAATAAAATTTCATAATGATATGCTAAACTAGAACCAATATCATAAGAAATCCTTATGAGCTTGCATAGGCTCAATGTATACAACAAGCATAACTAGACAAGTCGATGTCCAGGACTCGCGGACATTCCAATTACAAAGCATCTATGTTCTAGAGTCTATCGAGACCACTCAGGGTCGCAGGGTAACTATCATCACAAATACAATAATAATACGTAGCCAAGAGTGGACAAGGTCATGGGTGCCAGCTTAGAAATCCCAACCCAAGGATGTCTTTTATGAAAATTATTCCCCATATAATCTCAGTCTAAAATCATAAGTTATAGCCCACCTGTCCTCCATAGACAAGCTAGAAAACACAGCATCGAAGATGCCCGAACTACTCCAAATCACCAAAAATGTGCAAACAAACTCCAATGATCACGCAACTAAAAAATTATCTAGAGGTTAATACGAGTCTAACAATACCCATAAAACTAAAAAATAGTTGGGGTCAAAATATGGGTCAAATAGGCCGTGAACCCAAAACCTCGAATAAAGGATATCAAAATATCCCATATTATAGGGAACTTATGCCCAAAGTTTGGATCTAAGACAATCAAGAAATAAGATTGAAATGATGAAATAAACTGAACAACACACATGGGAAAATTTAGGTGAAATTTGAAGAAATTAAAGTAGAAACTTGCCAAAAATTGATAAAATATCAAAGAAATCAAGTTTTCAACATTACCGACAAGTTTATGCAAATAGCAAGAAATATAATAGAAGTTTTTTATGTTTGGAAGTGAAAGAGATCAAAAAGAATGCTGAAGAAATAGGTTTTCTCAGTATTTATACCTTCTGGTTAGACACCCTACGCTATCGTGTGGTCCTTCTCATGATTTTGTGGTATCTAGTCATGATCGCGAAGGCCTGGAAGGAAAATCACGAGATCGCATGGAGTAACATCTGTAATTGCAAAGAACAAGCCATAGTCAAATTTCTAATCCAAGGCCCGAATCAAAAAATTACTACCCAAGTTCTACTTACGAATCATAAGGTATATAAACACGTAAATTGGCACAAACTCAAAACCTAAGTTCCCAAACTCAAATCAAAAGTCCATCTAGACCTAAATCAGCATTACAGAGTTACGAACTATTAGAATTTGACACTGAGATTGTTTTCCTAGAATGCTAACTAGTGTCAATAATTCCAATACAAAAGGCTCTAAAATAGGAAAAC
>JBDJHY010149400.1:0-12922 GCA_039654485.1 Withania somnifera
GGTACTATGGGATGGCGGTCAGGTTTGTTTGCTAGTAGACTTAGGTTGTTCCTTTTATCCTTGATTAGTAGCATTTGTGCATTACTGTATTCATTATTAGCTGAACAAGTTGATGGTTTTACACTATTTTATTAGTGTTTCTTTGTAATGGTCACGTTGGAGCTCCAAGTACATGTCACGTTTCGTCTTGAGGTTCTTGTGGCCCAGGTCCTGGGTGCTATACCCTGTGGTAGCCCCTTTTGTACTTGTTAGCTTGTACTATAACCACTTGTAGCTGATTTTTACTGCACTTATTAACCATTGATGTAGTTATCTGGTCCCTATTATACATTATGTGTCCTATGCTTTGTTGTCGTAGATCACTCATTACTTTTCTTATGCTTACTTTTTCGTGGTCATCTATTATGCCTACTGGGTACCCTTTATTTTTGTTACTCACGCTACACTTCTACATTTTTTTCGAATGCAGGTCCTAGTATGAGTTATCTAGACCGACGTGATCATGTGCACTAGCAAGTGTGATTCTAGGAGATTTCGTGAGCAGCAGCATAATACAAAAGAATCAACAATACAAGGTACAAGGTATCAGTGTATAGAAATGTAAAGCCACTAAATACAGAGTACAAGTACAAGGTCTATACTACAATCCTGTCTTTGAATGTACAAAAGAGACAAAATACAAGTTCAAGAGAGTAGGAATAGATGGATGCCAAAGCTCACCTTATATCTCTGAAGTCAATAGCAAGGAAGCACGAACGACAACCCGTAAGTCAATGTCGAGAGCTAGTACTCAGATCATCACTAAGAGAACACTGGTGCAGTATAAGTACAAGTTGTTGAAGCAACTAGTACCCATAGGCTTCGGGGCTCACTGCGACTATAACAAACATCAAAGCAGTAATTAACAGGAATATAAGAAAGTAAGGTCACAAAAGAAAAGGATATAACATGAAAGCTAGCTACTCAGATAGGAAGTAAAGAGATAGATAAAATATGACATTGAAAGCTAAAACATAGAAAAAGATCATAGTTAAGAGGCATAGAACGTACCTGGGGTCCTTGCTGCAATAAAAAAAATAAAAGTAAATGGAAAGGAAAATATTAAGCAGGAAACAAGGGGGTAATGGATGGTATACCTGTTACCTTACGATAAAAGAAGGGGATAATAAAGAAAATAGCATAACGCACAAATAACCCATAGAGTAAGACGGTCCAAAAGTAAGGACTATAACTAGCTTAAACAGTAAATATAGAAACACTGTAAGTAAATTAAAACTACAAAACCCTAATAAGAATGGAAGCATACGTAGAAGTCACACTCACCCATCGGTATCCCATACTACTGGGGTGCACTAAAGCAATAAAGTGCAAATAAGTAACACAACCACACAATAAGTTCCTTTGTACGTTCATCCTCCATTACCTGTAGGCCTAACAAGTAGGGCCCATGGAAGGGCTAAACCCCGTACCTGGTGCTCGATACACAACCGAGTCAAAACTAATTAAAAGATCCATTAACTTATATTATTATGAGAAATTTCCAATTTTATTACAATTTATGTCATTTTTATTATTATTATAGGCAGTCAGCCTCCACGGATCAATAATCAAAATGGTGAATAGTGATACGAGCTGTAGCCTCAAATGCACTATCAGAATGGATCCTCCAAATCTCTCATAGTATGAATGCAACAGGACGATAAATAACTATAGCTATCCTATGCCTTGCAAAAGCTCAACTAAGATACAACTAGCAGAACAATACACCAACCCAAATACTACGAAAGAACCCAAAATCCAACCCACACAATAGCATTCTACTACTTCAAGAGTCACCCTTCAGCCATCACAAGGCTAGTACTAGGTCATGGGCATCGTATTACACCGAGTACCAATCAGGAAAAGAATAGGAACGGGACAAAGAAGCATTCCAAGTACATGGTAACAACCTAAAAAACCCAACTAACGGGTTCTATTCAGACTAATTAAGAAATCTATACGCCTATAGAAAAACCCACAGTGCCTACCTATCATTCGATGAGTAGCGTACTACAACCTCCAATAGCAGCCTGACTAAGAATAATCAACCTCAAAAACCTCCAAAACTAGTGAAAAATGAATTCAAGAATCAATATGAGTATAGCGGTACAATTTATACTAAATTCTGTATTGGGATGAAAATCGGGCATGAAATGGGCTTATAGGCCCCACTAGAAGAAATATAAAACAATCATCACCATTAGGTCCCCAGCTGCACCAGGAACCTATGCTCTAAAAATGAGCACAAGGCGAGCGAGGAAAGGGCCTCAAACTCCCTGAACAAGGATAGGTAAAAAAGGGAAAATGATTCATAAAATCAAGGAGCTAAAACTAGAAGAAACACGTACCGCGAATGTATGTAAATCGATTATGTAGTGAAAGTGAGTGTTATATTTTAGGAACCACTTGAATTTAGCTGAGAATTTAGAGGAGAAGGACAAAAATTAATTGGAGGAGAAAATGCTAAAATCCACCATAACTATGGAAACTTAGGATAAAGGAATCACTTACCAAGATAGGGAAACAAAAGCTAACCTTCTCACAAAATTCCTAGCACCAGATTGTTGAAGTGTGAGGAGAATTTTCACCTAGAGAGAAGGAGGAGTGAGAAAAAATATGAGTGAATGATTGAAAATCGAGGTTTTATTGTTATTGAACTGGCCGCGATGAGGCGCGATCGCGGTAAATAGATGAAGCTTTAATTAGAGCGATTGTTCCAAGGGAGAGAGATTGTGCTAAAAAGGGAAAAAGGAAATTACCACGATCGCACAGAAAGAGCGTGATTGTGCTAAATAAGGAAAAAGAGAATTTGTCATGATTGCACAATTGGGGTGCGATTGCGCTAAATGAGGAAACTAAGACGTTGCCGCGATCACGCAAAATGAGTTTGATTGCACTGAGTACCTAAAATTGTAGAAAAATAACTGCAGAATTTCTAAACAAAGGCACTGAATAAAAATAGGGCCAAACAGCAACAAACTAAATATGCAATTTGAGTCAAAAACATAGTTTGGACTAAACATAATTAACGAAACCTCTAACAGAGGTTGTTTGATCGTAAAGAAGCACTGAACAAAACTAATCTGAGAGTCACATCAAGCCACCAAGGATCTCAAACAACACCAGACACTCTGAGAAGCGCATCAATATTCTTACTATCCTATAATCGATATTTAGAGCTAATAGAACTATTGGAATTTGGTTTCTTGCTTGTTTCAAAGGAATTTTCTCTAATGTCAATAAGTACTTAAGTTCAGGCTCTAAAATAGGCGAAGTGAGATAACTCCAAACTGAACCTTTAGAGAGCCAGACTACCGGTCCTAGTAGGTCACAATTGACCTAAGGCAGCTACTGAAAAGCTTTAGAAATCAAGATAACACATAAAACACCTAAATGAGCATAAGAGCCACTACAACATCCATAACTAAAAAGGACTTTCATCCTCAAAAGTCAAACAAAAGCAGGGAAAGGAGAGAAAGAAGGTACCTGACAACTCGAACAGTTGTAGGTGCTACACTCACATGTCACTCTCGATCTCCCAGGTAATGTCCTCAACTGGGTTGTACCTCCATTGCACCCTAACTATTAGAATCTCCATGGACCTCAATCTCCTAAAATCCCTATCTAGAACTGTTATCGGATCCTTAATGAAATACATGCTCTAGTTGAACTGAACTAAATCCTCATGAAGAATATGGACTCATTTGGAATATAGCATCGAAACATGAAAGACTAGATGAATAGCTTAATACATAGGAGGTAAGGTTAAATTGTTGGACCAAAGTTGGTTCACGAGAATCGTCCCTTTGTGTTTTGATTAATGACCAAACCATTAAGTCAAGATTTAATGTTAATGGAACTCCCATCAATTCAAGAATATGTTTATAAACATATTCACAAGTCAAAGAAACCATCTGGGGCTAAACTGACTAACTTTGGAGCATTCCGAGTAACCAAAGTGAAGAATTTACAAAGGAAAAGAAGGAAAGTAGTCGACTAATAGGATAAAGTAGTCAACTAACTTTGGGCCAAACTAGTCGACTAATTTGAGGAATTAGTCGACTAATCCAAGTTCCAGTGAGCTACTGGAAAGTGCACAAGTCGACCAAAAGTGAAGACTAGTCGACTAAAAGGATGCAGGACAAGTTTTGGCTACTGGAAAGGAAACTAGTCGACCAAAGGAAGAGGCTAGTCGACTAAAAGAGGAACTAGTCGACCAACACACATAGCTAGTCGACTAATGTGAGCAAAAAAAGAAACTAGTCGACTACTGGAAGGGCTAGTGGACTAATCTTCTTGACAGAAGCAATAAATGCAGTTGGTAAAGCAGCAAAACGGCTATAAAACGGTCACAAACGGCTATATCAACTAACTTAACTATAAATACACCTTGGAAGTGTATTTACTGAGGTTGGAACACCAAGAGAAATACATTACAACAATAATGATCAATTCTATCTCAAATCAAGTGTTCATCACAAAGAAAGAGTACAAAGTTCTTGAGCTTATTCTTTTATTACAAATCTTTGTACCATTGTTTTTAATCTTGTATTTGGTTAATGTTTAAGAGTTCTCACTTACCTTGAAAGTGATTGTAGGTGGTTGAGGGAAACTCCATTGTAAGGGTAGTTCTTGAGCCATAAGTCAAGAAACATTGTAAAGGGTATCTTGAGCAAAAATTCAAGAAACATTGTAAGAGTTCTCACTAAACTAGAAAGTTAATTGTGGTAGTGGAAAAGCCTAAGTTGGTGATCTTAGGTAGTGGATGTAGGCATGTGTTGGCCGAACCACTATACATCCTTGTGTCATTTACAAGCTTACTTCTTAGCCACTTAAATTCCACAAAAAGTTTTGAAATTCCTAACACACTATTCAACCCCCCTTCTAGCGTGTTGCGTACTCGTAAAATATCCAACACTTTCTAGTAGTTGTCCCATGTCATTTATAAATTGGTGATATCAGTAGCTCGGTGCCCTGGCATCTCGTTTGCCTGTTATATCAGTTTTCCTATTTTGAAATTTTTGTTTTGAAATAGTGGAACTCGAGAGTGAAATTGTCATAATGCGCTCAAAATAAATTTTGACAGTTCCTTTATCTCAAAAAATGATAAATTTTTCTATGTAGACCCTAAGTTTGTGTCTCGTGCTTTTTTGTTTTGAATTTTGGTTGTTTTATGGAAATTCAACCTAGCCAAAGCTCATTTTGGAGCACAGGTGATCTTTTAGAGATCAGATAGAAATTTTAACGATTCCATCAGCTCTAAAATGTTTTGTTTGCTAGTTAAGTAATTAGTTCACTTCCTAAGGTGTCCAGGCTTATTTTGAGTCGGTTTGTGAAAAGTTCAAACATTAGCTCCTTTTGATCCTTTTGGTATGGGTTTATTTTCTCTTAAACAACCTTGGTTGGTAATTTTATAGATTTTGTTGAGTCCACAGTGTGTTTACTACCCAAAATGGACTCTTGGTTAGAATTTGAATTGGGATGCTCATTTTAAACCCCCCAGAGAGTTCATGTTTTGCTGAGTTTTGTTGCAGGTTGTAAACCATACCAATGACCTTGGGCTGCCCCTGTGCCTTCTCCTATGTGCTCATGGCTTTTCCCTAGTAAGGCCACCCTAATGAGCCTCATCTTACCCTGAAGAGGTCCCCCCAATAACTAAATTAGTCTATAAAAAGGGGACCATCCCCTTTATTTTTTCAAACATTTATTTCCTTTATATATCGCCATGGATAGTCTTAGGAGCTGATTCTTGAGTGTTTTGAGCTGAGGGGAGTGGTAGTGAGTTGAGCATGAGGTAGTGTGAGTTCTTGAATCAAGTTTTCTCGGGTTTTTCTCGTTCTTTTTGCAACTTTTAGCTAATGTAGAAGGTTTGATTTCTTTAATTTAAACCTTGTTTTCTCCATCAATTCCTTATTTCTTTAAACTTGAATTTGGACCATGAGCCCCATGAGTATAGGGATTTATACCAATATTTTACATTATTTTTCTATGTCACGGGGCCCATAAGCCTGTTTTGGGCTTTGTTTTTTGACGTTGCATATTGCAATCGGGGTTCAATTTTCTATTTAATCCCTTAATTTATAATTTTATAGTTTTGTATGACTTCGTCAGCGTTCGGATCTTTGGGTCTATGATTCAATCAATTCAGAATTATCATTGGTGCCCAGGTAAGCTAGGTTTATTATTATGCATTATATACTGGGTTATTATTTTATGCTTATGATATGACCAGTAGTGTGGTTTGGGCTTTAGGTTGATCGTTGTATTTTTAACTGATATCTTTATTTGATTTTAGGGGCCCGTGAAAGGGCATTGAGGGTGAAGGGTTGTATACCATGGTCCTAGCATCACCATATGGGGGCTTTAGAGATTGGGACTATTTAAATTATCGTGCAAAATGTATGGTGAGATAATCTCTTAATTTATGGCCTTTGGCCGATCTTAGACTCTAGTTACTTTCCGTTTTTGTTATTATTAACATTATTGTTGCTATGTTGTGATAGTGCATTTGTATATTATTGTTTGGGCTGAGTTTGGCACTGATCAGGCAAAGACCCTACATTTAATTAAAGGCGCGGACCTTGAGTTTGGCACTATTTTGGGAGAGGCCTCGAGATTAGCACTTATTAAGAGGATGGTTTGGAACTACATGATACTGCTCTATTTTACTTTTCTGCAACCCCCGTGTATTACCCTCATATTGTTTGTGCTCACCGGGCTTAAGGGGGAAGTCACGGTGGGTTTTATTGTGTTGTGCTTACTTACTGGTGGTATGGGATGCCAGGTAGGTTTTGTGTGTTTACTATCTATTCCTTACTTATTTGTACTCTATTGTTCGGTCCTTATATATATATATATCCTTTTAGTTAGTTGGGTCTTGGCTTTGCTGGAGCACATGTACGTTTCCTTACTTCGATTTTAGTTTTTCGGGTGCTGGTCACTCCTGATCGTGTGCACCATATTTTAATTTCTTGTAGATATTTATTTAAACTTTTGATATCTTATCTTTCCTCAAATCTATTAGCCTTACTGCTTTCCTATTATCGTTGACCTGTTTTACTTCCTCGCCTTTATTACTTGTATTTTATTTTAGCCCAACTAGACTATGATGCCTATTAGGTACCTTGTTTGGTACTCATGTTGCACTTCTGTTGCATTTTCATGGTGTAGATACCAACAGGGTTTATCGAAGACATCGTGACCATGTGGAGTAGATACAACTGATTGCGGAGATTACGGTGATCTTTGCCATCCAAGCTGACCGTGGTTTCCTTAAGTTCATCTTGCTTTATTCTATCTATAGACGGACCTTTTTAGTATTACTTTTGTCGGAGTTGCTTTATATTTCTATATTTTGGATACTCTGTATAGTAACTCCTTATGCCATTGACACCATGTTTTGGGATTTGGGTTGTGTATGTATTTCTTCTGCTTCCGTTCTTTTATGCTTCTCCTTATGATTTTCTGCTTTGCTGGATGATTCGAGACTTTATAGTCCATTGAGCTTAGTAGGGTAAGGTTTATCTATAGGAGGATTGTAGACGCCCTCATGACCTAAATTTTGGGTCGTGACAACATCTAATACTCAATATATGCCAATGACTTCTTGATATCGAGTTTTTTTATTCATACAGGGGTATTAATGTTTAACACAACACAAGAAAATATAAGACTTAAAATAATAGACCTAAACATGACATATCTACTAGATAGGTACTACCCTCCTCCCCATACAAAAAATTGCATTTTCTCCAATGCATATAAAAATTAAACATAAATGGAAAAAGGGTGTGTACCTCAAAAACAGCTTATGTTGTATCATATGTCTCGAGATCAACCTGATATGGCTGCTCAGCAGCTATACTCGATGCACCACTATGCTTCTCAGCTACCTTAGGACACTACCTATATGTTCAGACTCAGCCGTGTTCCACTGGCAGAAGAAGCTACATATCATTCTCTCCTCCAATCCTCATCAAACATATACATCTCCCTAGACACCTTCAGTACCTCCTCTAAATCCTGTTCCTCATTCCTGTTACCACGCTTGTGATTTTTCTTCTTCTTTCTACTAGAGTCCTCATTGTTATATCCCCCATCCATTACAACTTTTTCTTCTGTGGTCCTTATCATCATACTTAGTATCCACTTCCATTGCGGCAATTGGTTGTTGACCCTATTGTTATAGAATAATGTCCTCATAGAGATGATAGGGTTTTTCTATCGGGTGTCGAGGCCCCAGTTGTTTTTAGAGAAACTATGATTGATGACGACAAGCATCACTATGGGAGGTTCAGAAAGATGGATCCCCCAATATTTCAGAGTGGAAAAATGGACAAGGATTTTGAGGTTTTAGCTACTTGCTAGAGTTCTTTGAGAGTGTGATCTCCTGAGGTCCTTTATCATCCTTGTAGCCATGGGCTAGCCCAATAGTGGTGGTAGTCTTATGTATAGGAAAGACCTACTGAGTCACCTACTATTTCTTGGGATGAGTTCTCTTAGGGTTTGAATGAAAAATATGTACCTTGGAGCTAGATTGGAGAATAGACTTCGATTTGAGTGTTTGAATTAGTATAACATAACAATAGAAGAGTATGAGACTTGGTTTTTTACGTTATCTAGATATACTAGTTCACTTCTCTCCGACCTAGCAGAGAGGGTTTATGAGTTTATTTGTGTATTATCTTAAATAGTTCATACGACAATGTTCAAATTGTCCCATTAGGGTGCATTTTTTTCTAAGATAGTTGGCGTAGCCAATGATGTAGATTTGATAGAGAGGAAAAAGTTTAGGGATGGAGAGTAAGAGGTCTTATTTATCCTAAAAAGTTTCCAGTGCATTATCTGGGAGTAGAGGTTTTTCTAAGAAGAGAAGCGGTTTTCACCCACCCTATTGTATACATTTCAGTTGACTATAGGCTTCAGAGTATAGATCTTTTGGGTGTAAATTTTCGGTTAGGGTCTGCCTTCTCAGGGTTCTTAGCATAGACAGTTGAGCCGTGGTAGACAATAAGGCCTATTTGTTCATCTCAGCAATTACGACCCCAAGGTCTTATTTTATTTTTTGATATTCGAGTAACTTGATGAGATAGTGCCTACATTATGATTGTAGACCCCAGACCATTTCACAATACCCCATCCATAGCACCAGCACCTCCAGTTAGGGGTTTAGGTTGAGAACACACATGCATATAAGGTCGGACTTTGGGTAGGAATGAGAATGGAGCTATAGTTCCATGAAGAGGTAGTTGAGATGGTGGTTATATCTAGTAGTGGTAGAGGAAATTGCTATGCTTTACCTGGTAGGTCTAAGGAAGAAGCCTCACATACAGCCATAATCAGTATTGTTCCAGTGTGCCAACTACCTATATTAGTATTATTTGACCCTGGATCTATATACTCCATTAATTCTACATATTTTATGGCTAAATTTGATATGATGAGTGATTCCCTACCAGTCCATTTGCATATTTCTACCCTTAGGATATTAGTTAGTGGTGGATCAAGTGTATTGATCCTGTGTTGTCTCTATTAAAGGCTATGCTACTTGGGAAGACCTGATCATTCTTGATATAGTGGATTTTTATTTCATTCTAGGTACAAATTGTCTTTATATGCTTTTTGTAATCTTGGATTATTATCCTAAGATAGTTACTTTTGATATCTGGCATTCCGAATGTTAAGTGGAAGGGTTCTAGTAGGTCTTATCATAATCAGTATTGTTTTTCCTATATGCTCAAAGGTATATTGATAGGGGTTGTCTCCTTTATATGACCTTCATCCGAGATATCTCTTATATGACCTTCATCCGAGATACTAGTGTTGATGCTCCTCCATTGTATTCTTTACCAGCTATTTGTGAGTTTCCTGATGTCTTCCTTAAAAATCCCCAACGTGTTTCCCCTAATTAGGACATCAATTTTTTTAATTAGTTTGGAGCTGAGAACTAAGACCATAACGATTCCTCCATATCATATGGATCCAGCTGAGTTAATAGAATTGAAGGATCAACTTTAGCATTTGTTTGATTAGTGCTTCATTAGATTGAGTGTATCACTATGTGGTGCTCTTCTATCATGAAGAAGAAGGATGGGTCGATGAAGATATTCATTGACTATAGGCTATTGAACAGGGTTACTATTAAGATAAGTATCCCCTTCCTAGGATCCATCATTTAGTTTACCAGTTGTAGGGTGCCTCAGTATTTTCTAAGATGGACATGGGATCAGGTTACCATTTGTTAAGGATTATATCTTCGAATGTCCGTAAAACAACCTTTAGGACTCACTGATCTTAGGCAATTTTACCTACCGTAAAGCCAGTTAACTCGTATTAATTAGCTTTGTTTTGAGGATAATTGTGTAGTATGTGACGGTTTTGATAGTTACAATGATAAAACACCACTAACCTTGTGATTAGTATCTTTTGCAGGATTATGTGGACATATGGAAGAAAGCAGTGAAACTGAAAGACAAGCCAAGAAGTGCAGAATGAATTCCAGGAATAATACACTTATCACTATTGTGACCCGGCTTGGCATAAAGCGACTGAATCTGTTTTTAATTGGGCTTTTCAAGCGAAATTGGGTCTTTTCACAAAAGAAGTCCAGAAACCCTTATGAGTCGTTTTTATTGGAAGAATTAGGTATTCAATTAATATTCTTCTTCTTTTGATCAAGAGAGGAGGCTATCACAACTAGAGAAGGGAGACTTAGAAAGAAAACATCACAATTACACCTAGGGTGAAGACTACTCTTATGATTAATTAAGGTATTTGTTATGTAAGAACTCCATAGTAATTATGTACTATATAGGCTAAGAAACCTAATTCTAGTGCTTGTGGTTCACACGCGATCTATGGATGATAATTAATATAAAGTATTTTGTTTCCGGTTAATTGATTATTCTTCTATTCTATTATAATGGTGTTTCTAATTGTTAGTCGCTTTTAGAAGCAATTCTTATGCTTGTTAGGTTATTGAATCCGGTAATCGCATGAGTGAACGGGAATAGAGGAGTGTGTTTATGTTATTAATCTTAATCTGAGAGTAATAATATAACTAGTTAACTAAGACATAATCGTGTACTTAGTTGTTTTGCATAGTTTTAATGCTTTTTTGAAAAGTTAACAACACTCTAATTGGGCATAGTTGTTACTTGATTAATTAGGTGACTAACGGACAATAAATCCCTAGTCATAATATTAATATGTAACTCAAAAATCGATGGAACGAAGTCCTTTAATTAAGTGAAGTCCTTACATATGTGTGTGTGTAATGCCATAGCCCTAAAATCGTTCTTAATCATGAATTATACCAACTTTTATCTCTACAAATTTATTTCCAGCTTGTATGCATCTTTAATTACACACTAGTTAATACTTTATCTTGAATTCTTAATTTGCAGTTTAAGGTTAAGTCCTCATTTAGCTTATTTAGCCGAACTAATTGATAATCTCTAAGACCCTGTGGGTTCGACATTTGGCTCACAAAAAACCCACTATATTACTTGTGTGACAACATACACTTGCATGTGCTAGGGAGACAACAGTTCACGTGCTTCTACATAGGCTAGAACTTTCTCAAATTATGAGTTGAGGAAAAATTCTAGTCTACGCTTGGTTTGGAGATGACTCTAGACTTTATCTGGAACCAACACCCCACACTAATGAAGATCGGACCCTTATCAACGACCCTACCTAGCCTTGTTGAGACTAAAACCCTTTCTTTGAACACTATATCATAATCATAAGCATGATGTCACAAACCTCGGTACCTCAAATTTTAACCTCAAAGGTACAAACTTGTTGCCAAAAGATCTACTTCGCATACAAGCGTAAGCATACTACTAGGGAAGGGTGAGAAATCTTCATCATCCATTCAAAATAAATAAATATTATTAGTTTTCTGGACATAAGAAAGGTCCAGGAAGAGCTGTTGAGTGAAGATGATGAGATTAAATAAAGACAACCAAAAAAGAAAGAAAGGTGAGAATCCACAATGAGGGTTGAAAGAAAGAAAAAAAAGTAAAGAGGAAGAAAAAGGTGTCGAGCGAATCACATGCCTACCTATCTCATCACCTTGCTATCCAGTGCACTACTTGCAAGTCCTAGAAGATTCAAAACTCGGCTGGACTACATTAGTAGAGAGTTATAAGTTGGGAAAACCTATGGTCCTACTAGTGGCATGTGAACATCTTTTTTAGAGTGAGTGATTAGATTCTTATCCATGAGATATCCCCATCATTCTAACGGATCATTGAATATGGGATCCTCTCATTTTTGTGAGTGGCACTCTAACCTCTTAAAGAGTAGCTCATCCCCTAACTCAATCAATAAACTTGAATGAGAATGTCAAACGTAAGAATAAGGCAACTGAAGAAAGTGTTGTTCTAGTGCATAGATTGGCCGATGGTTGAGTTTTGGGATATGCCGCACCCATTTTTAAACAAAAATCTACTTCTCTTGATGAGTATTTTCCAAGTTGCATACAAACTTATATCTAGGAGTCTTTTGCAAGTGTGTCATCCATGATCATGCTCAGTGTGTAATAATATTGCTTAATGTGTCTATTTACATCCAAATACTTAATGCCATTGTTTTAGGACAAACAATAGTTTAATTTTGGGGGTTTGATAAGAGGGAAAAATACAAACTTCTTGAGCCTTTAATCACAAAATGTTGTTTGTTTAAAGCATGTTGGAAATGAATTTTGGTTCTAATGAGTTTCCTAAGTATGGGATTTACAGGAACAATGAGGCCACAAGGAATAAGAGCAAATGAGAGAACAAACATGCCAAATAATAATAAAACGTGTGCAAATCAAGGGCACGACACCATTAATTGAAATATGATAATCACTGAAGGCATTGTACGAACTGCACAA
>JBDJHY010149436.1:0-12922 GCA_039654485.1 Withania somnifera
TTTTAGCCCATACGATATACAAATAACACGGAGTTCATATTTAATAAATACCGTAGGTTAATTGTATGATCAATCTTTAATCTTGGTGCAATAGTAATGCTTTGTTTCTAGGGTTTCCGTCCTTCCTTTGTGATGTGATAGCCTCCCCTTCCCTCCAAGTCAATAATTATTTTGTGTATCCAAAAAATCCCCTTCTTATGCCTCTAAAAATGCCTTTTAAGGGTTTCTGACCTTGTTGGTGAAAAGACGAAATTGCCCTTAATAAGCCCTATTCAAAACAGGCCCAACCGCTGATCATCAAGCCGGATTACGACATGATCCTTATCATGATCAGTGCATTTTTTCTGGAATTTCTTTTTTGCTTCTTGACTTGCCTTTTCTTTACGAGTTTTTCTTTCATACTTCTATAATATCCTGAAAAAGATGCTAATCACATTAGTTAGAAGTATTTCCACATATTCACTACAAAACCATCACATACTACACAATTATCCTCAAAACAAAGTTAGTTAATATGAGTTAAGTGGCTTTTCGACAGGTAAAACTGCCTATGATCATTAGTACTTTTGACTGATTTCTTACTTTAGATTATTCCCATGAGTTGATTTGGTTTACTTGATGGGATATTTTATTTGATAGCTTGACCGTGTGACGACCTTGTTGGTTTACTTACTGTGGTTGTTACTTTATTGATTTTGTGCCCTTGATTTGTCTTGGTTGGATTGATATAATTGCCCATGAGTGGCCTCATTAGTTTTTGGTGTGCAATTGTTATTGAGGAGTTGTGAAATTACCACTCATTTACACTAAAAATGGTGAGAAATACTTGTCCTCAAAGCCGTTTGGTTCAGTTTTATGTTGATTTGGTTTACTTCTTAGGTTGCAAGTCAATTTTATGGAACAAGGTCAAAAGGGATCATAAGGAGGTAAAAGAGCTCAAAATATACAAGTTTGGAAAGGAAGCCTAGTCGGTGGTTGTATACTGACCGCAGCCCTCACGGTGAACTACCGTAATCCCAATCTTCCTTCCAAATATGGTAGTGAGGCTTCTCATAGATTCTAGAAGTGGGACAGTCGAGTTCTTAATACAATGGACCATCATGTCCTAAGGTGTTCAAGTCCATACCGTTGACTATCATCCAAGAGTAATCCATATGCGGCAATCACAATGCCCAGAGGACGGATCGCCGCGACACCTGGCGGTACTCACTTATAGTGCCAGATCGAGATTTTAACTCATTTTCCCCTTATTTTAGAAAGAGTATAAATGCAAATTTTGAACGTGTAAACAAATTAGATTTTGTAATTTTTACTTTCCATAGCAACGTTAAGTAAGAACAAGCATTGATCTAAGTAACAAAGTTCTTCTAGGGTGATATTTTGTACAAGATTTTGTGAGAACTTTATTGTATTTATCTTACCCATGGAGGAATTGGAATCATTGCATGATATAATTTCTTTATTTTCATCTATGCATGGATAAATCTCTTGCTTAGGGGTGTGTATGTATATGGAGTTTGAGTAAGAGTTATGGGTGTTGGGATTTTAGCTTTACAACTATGCTTTGAGCATGTATTCACTAATTGTTTCTTCTTTTGTTAGTAACTTTGGGTTGCAAACTTAAGTTCATTCTTGGTTAGCTTGGTTACCATGAAAATGAAACTTTGACTGGAGGAATAATTAGCGACATCTATTTGGATTTAACTCCCATCTAATAAGTAAGCTTAGTAACAAGGTATTTAGAATGAAGTAATGTGTTGTTCAATTAGTGTGTTCATATTGTTGAGAAATATGTATGAACACCAATAATTCTTGATATATATATCTAAGTATCTTGTTCATATCCTAGCTTACTCATGCTCTTAGATGGAACTTTTGCTAGAACTCAATCACCCAAACTTACACTCAATCCAAGCAATGCACACCTCAAAGCCATTCTAATTTTGTTAAAACAATCAACTTGTTTGGTTTGTGACTTGCATTTTCAAACTTAAACTTGATTACCTTAAATTGTAGAAGTAGATAAACTCCTAATTTTTATTTTTTGTTTAATCAAATCATCTAGCATACTGATAGTTCATGTGAACACTTCTTAGCGAATTTAAGGCTTTTCACTACTTTTGGTACGACTCTGACACTCATCAGAAATACTTTACTTTGACAACGACTGCATGTATTTTTTAAGTACATTTAGGAGTTACAACTTTTGGTGCCGTTACTGGGGAATAAAGAGTTTAAGTTCACTTTTGTAGTGTTTATCTTCACTTTTATTATTCCATTTGATTGAATTTCACTTGGTTTTCTGTTGGTGACTATTTATAGGTGAATACATGAATCGAAGCAATCACAAATTTTTTTCCATTGATTGGGATTCATATGAGGGGATGATGACACTTTACCTGACACTGGGGTAGCCAGTGCCATCTGTCTTCCTCCAGTGAAGAGGAATGCAGTTTTCCATATAACAATACCATGGTCCATATTATAAAAATAAAAGGGTTATTTTGTGGTCTTGCACATGAGGATCCTTATACACACTTGAAGAACTTTGTAGAAGTTTGCAACCCCTTTATCATTGTAAACATTTCCCAGGAATCCCTTAGATTGCGGCTTTTCCCTTTCTTATTGACGAGGGAAGCCACACTTTGTTTGGTGGAGCTTCTTTAAGTGTTAATCACAACTTTGGAAGAATTAAAAGAACAATTCCTTGCAAGGTTCTTTTTTCTTTCGAGGATGATCCAACTTCGAGATGACATCACTAACTTTCGGCAAAAGCATGAAGGGACATTGCATGAAGAATGGATTCATTTAAAGAGATATTTGGCAAAGTTTCCAACACATGACTTTCCCGATAAGGTGTTATGGCAAACATTTTATCAAGTATTGATCCCTTTGAACAAAAATATTACCGGCAGTCTAGAACGGGGGTCCATGGTCAACTCAACATTTGAATTGGCTACTCTTCTCTAATGAGATGACTACGAATAACATAGCATATACTCTGGATGCCGAGGTGGAAAGGGGTGCTCCCTTCTTATACCCGAGTAGTCACAATACTTGGAAAGAATAGGAGAAAGACAAGAACATGGCCAAGTTGATCACACAAGTATACCTTCTCACCAAGCATGTGATGGGAGGCCAAACAAAAACTATGAATGCCGTGAATAGAAATGAAGAGAGGTTGAAGAAGGAAGTAGAATTTGCAGTATTATATGATGTGGAGGTGCAATTCCTAACTAGTCAAGGGACAGGTTCTCGGCCAGCCTACTAAAGGAAAGTAGGGAAGCAAAGTGGAATAAATAAAAGGAAGAAAATTGGTATGATCAGGAATGAGAGAGAGATAAATACGTGCTTGAATGCTACCGTTATTGGAAATCAAAGAACTATGGGGATAGGTACATTCCACCAAATAAATGGGCTAAAGCTTTAGAATTGGGAGGTTCTTCATCTACTTATAAAATAGAGGTTATGTTGGCTAAAATATTAGAAAAGATAGATGAGACCGACAAAGAAATAAGGGGAATGAACCAATACATATGGGGAATGAAGGGGACCCTGTCCACTATGAATCAATTAGTGTCATCCCATGCTGCCACTATTAAGAAATTAGAGACACAGATAGCTCAAATGTTAGCCCAACTCAATCCAAGAAAAAAGAGAGTTCTTCCTAATAACACTATTGTGAATCCAAAGAAAGATAATGCCCATTGTATGGACGTGATGACGCGGAGTGACAAAGTTGTTCAAGGAAGTATGATGGGGTTATGGTACCCAACCATGATGTCGAGGTTGGTGAATCAAGTCAACCTAAAAGAAAGAGGGTTGAGGTGACTTTGAATGAGGATGAGCCCCAATTTATCAAAGAAAATTACCCCATGGAGTTAGATGAGAGTGAAAGTGATTATAGATCTCAACAAGATTAACTGGATTATGAGGAGAAGGAGGTGCAAGTTCCTCAAATAAAGTCATTACCTAAGGTAAAACCACATTTTACTCAATGGTTAACTAAGGCTAATGACGACTCCAAGTTTAAAAATATTTCTCACCATGTTCAAAATCTTTTCTATCAATATTCATTTCATTAAAGACTTATTTCGAATGCCGGGGTATGCCCGCTTTATGAAAGAGTTTGTGATGAAGAAGCAGTGTATGAATCTTGAAACCGTTGAAGTCTCACACAATTATAGTGCTATCATGATGAACTATCTATTAAATTGTATGAGTTGTCTAAGGTCCTATGTGACTTCGGAGCAAGTATAAGTCTCATGCCTTTTGAAATCTACAAAAAGTTGGGTCTTGGGATACCTAAAGCCAACAACAATATGACTTTTGATGGTGTACTGTTCAATTAACTATCCCATAGATATCTTTTATGATGTGTTGGTGAGGTAGACAAGTTTATTTATCTCTCCGACTTCGTGATATTAGATTATGAAATCGATGTTGATGTACCTATAATTTTTGGTAGGCCTTTCTTGTAATCATGCATACCCTTGTAGATGTCTAATGTTTGGGACATAAATATAAAGTAAATGATGACAAGGCCACTTTCAATGTTTGCAAATCAATAAATCAACCTAATGATGTCCAAGTGATATCAGTGATTGAAGTGGTGGACGAGGTGTTTGCAAGGATAATCAAGGTGGAAACCCTTGGCGAGTCATTAGCCACATTTTTATTGAATTACATGAAGAGGTGAATAATTATGACGAAGTTATGGCATCTTTACATGGGTTGAGGTCCTACTTAAAGAATGCAACTAAGCTCGATCTTGATTTGAAAAACTGGGTAAGTCCACCGGTGAATCCATCAATTGAGGATCCCCCTGAGCTAGAGCTAAAAGTGCTCCCAACGTATTTTGAAGTTAGAACACCTTGTCGGTGATAGTCTCATAATCTTTGTTAGAATTGAAAGTTGAAGAATTAAGCTCGGCATTGAGGTGATTCATATCGGATATTAGGTTTTTAATTGCAGACATAATTGGAATTCCTCCATGTATTTGTACCCATAAAATACAATTGATACCCCAAGCTAGAGAAAGTTTGGAGCATCAATAAAGACCCAATGAGCTGATGCATGAAGTTGTTATGAAAGACATTATTAAATAGCTGGATGTAGTTATGGTTTACCCAATCTCAAAAAGTATTTGGGTGATCCTAGTCCTATGCATCCCTAAGAAAGGAGGGATCACAGTGTCGTGGAATGAAAAAGATGAATTGGTTCCCTTAAGACCTATAACTAGGTGGAGGGTGTGCGTGGACTATCACAAGCTAAATCAAAAGACCATTTCCTAATGCACTTTATGGAACAAATTATTGCTTGCTTGGTGGGAAGAGGATGGTATTTTTTCCTCAATGGGTATATGGGCTACAATCAAATTGTAATTGCTCTAAAAGACCAAGAAAAAAATGATAATCACTTTTCCCTATAGGAAATTTTCCTTTAGGAGAATGTCCTTTGGGCTACGTAATGCACCCGCCACCTTCCAATGGTGTATGTTATCAATATTCTATAATATGGTAGAGTATACCATTGCAGTGTTTATGGACGACTTCTAGTCGGTTGGTGACTCTTTTGAAGAATGTTTGGAGCACTTGAGTATAGCCTTGCAACGACATGTATACAATAATTTAGTCCTCAATTAGGAAAAATTCCATTTAATGGTCAATGAAGGAATTGTACTTGGGCGCAAGATTTTCGAGAAGGTCATTCAAGTCGATCAAGCCAAAGTTGAGGTGTTCCCAAAGTTACCACCCCCACCTCGGTTAAGGGATTCAAGAGTTTTCTAAGCCATGCATGTTTGTACCATAGATTCATTAAGAACTCCTCCAAGATTGATCTACCAATGTGCAACCTTTTTGGAAAAGAATCTACATTTGACTTTGATGCAAAGTGTGTGGGGGCATTCAACCGGTTGAAGGAGAAAGTCACAACTGCCCCTATTATGGTTGCTCCGAATTGGTCTATACCATCTGAAATTGATATGTGATGATAGTGGTCTATATCTAGGGGTGTCTTTTGGCCAAAAGAAGGACAAATTATTTCATCTATTTACTATGCAAGACGGCCCATGCATACAACTTAAAGAAGTTACTCCATCACTGAGCAAGAACTTTTTTCATGGTATTTGGGTTTGAAAAGTTTAGAGCCTATCTTTTGGGCACCAAGGATATTTTTCATATAGATCACTTGGTTATTCAGTACTTGACGGTAAAGAAGGAAGCCAAGCCACATTTGATTCGATGAATCCTTTTTCCCTTAGAATTTGACTTCATAGTCAAGATCGAAAGGGATATGAAAACCAAGTAACTGGTCACTTTTTAAACTTAAGCCGTACATGGATGTTGTTAGAGATGTGAGATGAATGAAGCTTTCCCCGATGAAAAATTGATGGTAGTTTCTAGCAAAGAGGTACCATGGTATACCAACTTTGCTAATTTTGTTGTATGTGGGGAGTTACTCAAGGCGATGGAATCCTAAATAAAGAAAAAAATTGCATATGAGATGATAAAAGATATTTTTGGGATGATCCATATTTGTTTAGGGAGTGTGTTGACGGAGTGATTCGTAGATGTGTGTCCGAATTAGAGATGAAGCCAATTCTTTAGCAATTCCATACATCCCCGGTTGGGGGTCAACATGGTGGAATTTGTAATGCACATAAAGTCCTTCAAAGTAGTTCATTATGATACTATAAGAATGGTGAAGTCTTTCCACTAATTCCAAATGCAAGGGGGAATTACGAGATGCCATGAAATGATCTTGAAGTGACCTTGAAGCATATTATCGAGATGGAGTTGTTTGATGTGTGGGGAATCAATTTCATGGGAATCTTTGTGAGCTCATACAGGAATAAATACATCTTGTTGGCAGTAGACTATGTTTCAAAGTAGGTCGAGGCTGTGGCCTTTCCCAACAATGAGGGTCGAAGTGTGACTCACTTCTTGAAGAAAAACATTTTCACAAGGTTTGGGACTCCCCAGACCATCATTAGTGATAGTGGGTCACATTTATACAATAGAATTTTTGTGATTCCCCGAGTCTACACCTTGGACGGGACATGGTGCTGAGAATCCCAAAGGGACCTTATGTATTTGGTCTGACAATTAACTGCATAGATAATAAGAGAAAACGATATTATGAATTCAAATGGACCATCTGGATATACTAACAAAGTCTGAACTATGAAAGATAATAATATAATTCCCATAATAATATAATTTCCATACTAAACTGAAAGCCTCTACTAATTGAAATATAATTAGATAGAACAAGTATCTAATTCACAAGGAAATACTAAAAATGAAATATATGAAATGGCTGAATTCTAAAAAAAAAAAAGATAATCATCAATCCCTTGAACCACGAGGACTTACCCCTAGAAATCTGCTAGATGAAGATCTGAACTATCCATGAAATTGAGATTAATGGAATGAATCTATAGGGTGAGTGTAGGGAAAGAGTATGCATCAGTACTTCTGGAATGTACTGAGTATGCTTGATAAAATGTAATAAGTTTGAATAGATGGTCAATAAGGCATGAATACAAAATCTTAAAATAGGAACACTGAAATATGAAACTAGAATACATAACTAACCTGGAACTGGACTACATAACGAGAGATTGATAAAATATACATTACATTAAATATGATATTGAAATTCAATGACCTACATTTTAGCTAAAAATATGCTTTCAAAAGCTAATCATCATGCTGATACTAAAAATAATCATCCTTCACCTGTGAAACTGGTGAGTCATGCAACATACTTATTATACTGTAACGCTGAAAGCTGAACATAAGTGGGAGATTCTCTTAATTGACATATAACCATGTGAGTGACTCATGGAGGCTAACATAAAAACCTATTGGTAGGGTTCCCTATACCCTGCAAAAGATATATGGCTTGGTTAGTGTGGATCCACTAATGGATAACTGAGCCTAATTAGGCTAAAATCCTACGATGGAAATGTAATTTTCCGATAAGGGCTATCTAGAACCCATATCCACTCGGTGCGATATATACTCCTAAAAATTAAACACTGTCTGCTCGTATAGTACTGAACCAGACTAATAAAAATAATATTTTAATTAAGCTTGTACTAGTCACACTTAAATAATCTGACTTGTGATCATTTTGAACCTGAAATATTGAATATGCTTAATCTAAACCTGAAAACATATATTTATCTAAAACTGTGATTAAAAGATCAAAACATGTTGTGGGATGCTATAAATATCCCGGACACTAATCATTTCTGCATACTTTAGTAATTACTAGTAATACTAAATGAGACATGTCAAATATGCTTGAAATTGAAAATAACTAAGTACTGACATGTAAATATAAAGGACTTTAGATAATAAAAATATAAAAAGAAGCCCCTCCTTCCATGAAAACTGAGAACATGGGATCATTCTTAAATCATGAGAAAATTTTGATACTATGAAATAATGAATGAGACTCATGATAATACTGGGAAAGCATAATTATAAGCATAAGAACATCGTTCAAATAAATTTAAAGCATGGATGTAACTTTTGGGTAATAACCCTAGTAATGGGATTCATGAAAGTTTTCTTAGAAATCATAATTTTAGCTTGAGAGTGGAAGGTTACACTCATTGAATACCCATATACCTATTAAATGAAGAGTTTGACAAAAATTCTAACAGAGGGACTTGAATTTTCTAAACTTAAGGATGGAGATAAGAACCCTAGCCTATGTCTGAGACAACCCTTTGAGTTTTCTGGAGGATTTTTATACAATGGGAGGTTTTTTTCTAAGTGTAGTATACATACTAACTTTAAACAAAGTTAAAAAAACATAGTATTAAACATGGAGAATGTAAAAAATAACTGGAATGCCTTCAGTTAAAAGCTATTGAAAAACTATCGACGAAATAATTTCATCGTCAAAAGTATGGTTTGTACTATGAACATTAGGGACAACTGGTTGGTCTGTGATCTGATACCTGGAACTGGCCTGTTGGTTTGATATCATGGGAGTATAGTACGGTCTGTACTATGTATAGTATGGACCGTACTCTTAAGGTTCAGAAACTTGGATACTCAAGGATTTGATCCTATGATGAACAACGCGATCTGTACTGTTGATATCAAAGACCATACTGTTGGTCCATAAACTGAAGGTCCAAAATCTATATCATGCATGACTCAGCCCACGGATTAAGACTACGGTTCGTACTCTTGATAGTACATTCTGTTGGTTCAACCCCATGTCATGTCTCCTTATAAATTGGTCTTCAAAAAGTCTTTCTACTTTATAGTCAATCTTGAGCATAAAGTTCATTGGGCATTAAAAAAGATAAACATGGATTGAGGAGATGCCTCAAGTAATAGGATGGCTCAACTACATGTAATGAATGAGTTCTGACTTTTGGTGTATAAGAGTTCTGCCATATATAAAGAGAGAATGAAAAGGTGGCATGACACTAAGATACTAAAAAGGGACTTCAAATCAGGGAATGGTGTGTTGCTATTCAATTCTATATTAAGGCATTTCCTAAGCAAGTTGAATTCCAAGTGGTCAGGGCCTTTCAAAGAGTTACTATTTTTTAACGGAGCCGTTGAATTGGGTGGAAATGATGGCTCAAAATTCATAGTTAACAGTCAAAGGTTGAAGAGTTACTTGGTGGGTGAGCATATTGTTCGTAATATTGAAATGTTTTATCTTGATGGAGCATGAAAATTGGAATGAGGACTATGTCGTGCCATGATGTTAAATATGGAATTTCTCTTAGGAGGCAACCCAAGTATTTATTTTTATGTATTTTTTAATAATTAGTGTTGTCTGTGCAGGTGTGAAGGAGTGGAGATCAAAATTTGTGATATTATCATTTGGGGAGGTCACTTATAGGTTACAGTTGGACCACCATGGCTTATGGTGGCGACCGCTGCCAGAGAAATCTCAAGGCCAAGCAAACTGTTAAACGGGGAGGTAATATGGGGCTTGTGGGGGACCACCATAGTCCATGGCAGTTAGTATGGTGATATAAGTGTACCATCGTGATGCGTCATTTCATTAGTAACCATTTTATTTTAAATATGTCCTCTAACTTTATTTTCCCATGATTACTCTTGCACTTTAACTCTTAAAATTTTCTTTCTATTTGGTGCATGCATTCATCTTCAATATCATCATCTGTGATCATATATACACGTCAAAGGATAGATTGTTAACTCTAATTTCAATTGATTTTGTGCATCTAAAAATGCTTTGTGATAGGAATTAAAGTCTTCCATTGTTTTATCTTCTCATATGATATGTGGCCTTATTACTTGAATATGGGTGAAGTTGTATTTAGAGAATTTCTGTAATCCTAGGCTTAATTGATAAAAATTGAAATTTTAGAGTTAATATGGTTTATTTGGTTTGGGTATCTGGATGGGGAACCCAAATTTTGAATGAACATTGATCGCAGGTTGATTAAATTTATGTCTCCCTTTGTGAAATTGTTTGAAAATATGATTGTACAACATTATTTCTATATACTCATGTGGGGATCGAAATTTTGGTAATGGTTGGTGTTGTTGGTTTATGTTTTAAATGAGGTACTATGTGAAAAAATGTGTTCTCCAATGATAGACCGAGTGACGACTTTATTTAGGGAAACCATCACTTTAATTTTTATTGAATGATCCATGATACTACGTTGAAATCGAGGTTTGGGTTGGTTGAGTGTTGAAAAGTACATGTGAACTCACAGGGTCACCATGGAGATCAACCACCGTCTTTCTCGGCGAACAGTAAGTGACACTTGACTTCCCTATTTGGAAGACAACCTAGGAACTGAACATAGGTTGGGGTAGTATACCGCCGCAAGCCACAACAGACCGCCATCCTGTAGGGAGTTCAGTTCTTGTACCTCATTTTATTTGTTTGAAAATCGATTATCTAATGTGTTATGATGTGTTGTGACATATCAATGGCACACAAGACGTGCATTTCCAAAAAAACCCTCAGTTCAATAAAAAAGTGTTGAAATTTTAGGAAACAAATGCGGAAACTGAGGTACCTAGGATGGTACAACTATGGGGCAAAGGGAAAAGTAAATTAGTTTATTAACTCACTGATTCCTTAGGCTATGAGTCCCCCCATCACAGTAGCTGAGCCTACTTCTCCACTCCCCGAGACTTCCTCCCACTACATATTAGCTGGTCTGACTCTGATAAAGGGGATGAAGTTGAGGGTAGCACTACTCCTATTCATACTCCATTGTCAACACCAGAGTTCGATCCAAAGAAAAGAAAGAGGGAGGAACAACCACAGACCAAAGTTTCACAGAGGCTCATTAGATTAAAAATTTAGGTGAAGGAACAATCATCAAAGAAAAGTGATTGCCTCTTAAGGGTTTGAAATACAAATACCCATCCAGTCTAGATCAAATCAAAATTAAAGGTTTTGAGAAATACACTATACCCTTGCCTAAGTTTGTTCCAACATGAGTTTGAGAGTTCTACTGAGCATTTGATAGAGAACTTCCCTCTAAAGGGAAGAAAGATGACCCAAAGAGCAATCTGACTTTGGTGAGGATTAGAGGTGTAGTCGTTCCATGTGGTTGGAAGCCATCAATGACATTATTGTCATGATATATACACGGGACCACTATTTGGTCGAACATTTGAAGGTCGACCTTAATATCATGAGGGGTTGGTTATCTGCATTGATGAGTACCAGCTGTCCAACATGGATATAGGTCCAAGTTTAGATTAAGGAGAATTACACATATGCATAGGATCGTTATTGGTTGAGCTTTGTAAGTGAAAACATAAATCCTTCACTGAATGAGTTAGTGGTTCAATGTCATAAAGTGGTTATGATTGGATCCATCATTGATTGAGAGTTGATAAATATGTCTATGATTATTCATTATGAGATGGCTATGTAGGATAGATATAGTCCATGATCTATGCGTGTTTGTTTTTTATCTCAGAGTTAAGCCGCAGGGCAGGGGTCCCCAGGAGAGACGACATTGATATACAGTTCACCGTAGGTTGCATAGTTGATATTGCATGGATTGTGAAGGAGATGAGAGTTAGAGGAGAAAGCATCTTAGTATGTTTGATGAGGCTACATTTGGTGAGTTTGCTGTGGGTAAGATGGAGATGGAAACAGATGCTCCGGGTGTTGAGGAGACAAGCCCTGTCATAGAGGAGAAAATACCACTATATTCTACTCTTCTACCCATTCACATTGGTTCATAATACTTCTACTATTTTATAGATTCCATTACCAGTTGTACTACAGCTCCAATTCTGGTCAGGCCTCTATTTGCTAAGCCTCCAGAAATTGGACCCCCACCACAGCACGGTGCCCCCATACCTAGAAGACCAACACCGAAACCTATTGGATTGACTCCACAACTTACTCTTGCTATGATCTTTCATATAGGATAGACAACTTTAGTAGTAGAGTGGAGGTAGATTCAATTGGAATAGCAGATGGATAGTTTGATAACTACTAGGGTACATGATGATATACGACGTCTTTGTAAAAAGGTATAACACTTTAACTTGATGGTGCATAGGTGTGGCACAAGGCTGGATGAGTTCGGGATCACATTGAGAGAGGGCCAGAGGGCCCAAGCTGAGGGTTCATAGAGTGTAGTCATCACCTAGGATGTCTGGAAGTATATGGTGGGAATTGTTATAGCATTACGGGATGATCTAGATAAGACACTACTATGGGCCTGACATAGGTATTTAGATCCCCAACACCAGTGGAGAGACTCAGTATTCAATGGAGGCCTAAATTTATATCATGCAAATAGAGTAGGTTAGCAAGGTTGAGGAGTAGGCTAATGTGTTTGAAGGATTGCAGGAATTGGTTGTCCGATTCCTAGTTAAGGGAGTTGATCGATCGATGCACGATACCATAATGATAAGAGAAAGCAGGA
>JBDJHY010149446.1:0-22751 GCA_039654485.1 Withania somnifera
AACATTGAAATCAAATGGATCTTTTCATAATGCAACTACGAGAAGGATAAAATAGTCAAAATATGAAAATTGGAGAAATAACCTTGAGGGTCATTACACTTACTCATTTTTTATGCTAACCCCGACTCTAAAACCCTTTTTTGGAAAAGTTTGATCAAGAAATTTGAAGATAACTATCGGATAAAGATTCTACTCCATTTCTCATAATTATAACAACTTTAACATGATTATTTCATGGAATTTGGAAGTTTTGAATCCCAAAAAAAGATGGTTTCAAGTATGAATTCAAAATTTAATTAGGTTTTCAATAAACTTGATATCCATCTTTGACAAGTAATTGATAACTTTTTTTCATGATAAAATTTGGGTTATGACCCTAAGGGTGTGGTTTTGAATAAACTTCAAATAATTGAGTTTGGGATGTTGATTATTGTGGATTCTGACATATTCTTTATGTTGTTAACTAGATTTTGCACGGTTGAAGGCATTCCAAAAATAAAAAGATCTCGAGTTATTTTGTTCTTCAAAGTCTAAGACAATTTGAGGTTAATTTAGGTCTTTCTATAAAGTGTTAATGACTGCGTGCTGCTTGCTGTAATGTGGAGAAATGGGTACATTGGGGTTGGTAATATAAAGTGTCATACCTAAAATGAGAAGGTTTGTGATAATGTGACTAGTTGAGAAATTGTTGAATCAAATACTTTATTTGATAAATAAGATGCTTTGGTTTTAGTTATGCAATTGAAAATGGTATCTTGATGTAGAAATTAGGGCTTAATTATGTATTTTTTGTTGATGTTGTACGTGTTGATTGTTGATACCTTTTGTAATGACCCTCGGATCGTTTTTGCACTTTTGCGACTCTCTCATACTTAGAGCATTTTTGTAACTTTCCTAAATCGTTAATCACTTTCTAGGATCAAAAGATTGGATCGCTTGTAGCTGCTATGTTGTAATTCCTTTATAATTATTGCTTATTCATGACGTAATCAGTTTATATAATCTTGATTCTGTTTTCTTCACTTTCGTTAAGTCTGGAATATTGCAATCCTTATCAGGGAAGGCTAAGATGGCGCCTCGCATATGGGTAGCAAGAGGGTACTTATGCCCCGAAGGTGGGCCCTTATGAGGAAGGGCCTAGCCCAATAGTTACAGCATACCCCCACTATTACGTGAAGATCTCATATATGAATTGTCAAAATTAGACTTCATTTCTATTTTATATGCCATTTTTTTAAAAATCTGCCAGGGAAGGAGATGTTGGGATCGATAAATTGGCCAGATGACTGATTTATCGATGGTTGATAAATCTTCCAAATGACCGACTTATCAGTCAAGAATTTTCCTTTATATATTTCGTTCATCATGAAAGATCTTATATTTTCAATCAAAACCATCTTATTCCATTCATATTATAGGGCATTTTAAGGAATTTTGAAGGTGTTGATTCTAGTTTTAATTCATAGAAACTCATTATGGTGGTTATTTGATCATTTTTATCGAGAAATTCTTCGTTAACATTATTATATAAACTTTCTAGGCATATATATTCCATTTCTCCTATTTTTTGAGCACTTTTTTGTACCATATGATGTTTGAGCTATGCTCTACGTGTTGGTACAAATATTTCTTTTTTCCAAGTTGTTCGAGTTACGAACCCCGATTCTAGTTTAGATTTTTACCTTGCTATTTACATAGAAATATGGGTCTTGTTTTATTCGGGTAGACACATGGGTTATGATTTTTCTAGCCTCGCATGATTCCAAGCTTCGTAAGTTATTTTTTGATATTTGGGGAATGCTTCTTGAGGACATCTCAGGAATATAGGTAGGTTACAGTTTGCTTTCTTTAGACTGGATGTTAGTGTAGTGTATGTTTGGTAAAATTCTAAATTGGGGAAGGTCTTAGTATTCGGGCCCCAATATGTTTATTCTGTGTGGATGGGGGAAGGAGTAACACCTGATAAAACTTAAATTACACCTCTCAATGAAGTATAAGAGATCTTTGGTCAAATATAAAGCCCAACTAGGTTAGGGTCGATCCCATAGGGAATATGCTATCGGGTTTATGCCTAGAAACAATATATAGTCAATTAAGAATTATTTATAGTAACATATATAATGTAAAAAGGGGGATAGTTTGGTATGAAGGTATCGCTGAAACTAGTTGTAACTTGTAAAATAATTCAAGTGTTGAGAAGATCTAGGTTTATGTTCACAAGGGTTCAACAAACCTTCAGATTGTAATCATTTTTGGTCGTGCGATCTTTCCTAAGTTCAGAGATACGTCTAGAACCAATGCTATTTATCTAAGTGTTTTTCAACCTTTAATCCTAGATAAACCTCGGTTACACTGGGGTCCGGTTGTGAAAGAGTGCGTTGTTTCTATTATGGTAACTCAAGATGATTACCTTTATTACAACAATAATCATTAGAAGGAGGTAAACTCCCCAAATCTCTTAGCATAATCAGAACTGCCAGTTTTAACCACAAAGTTAGTGCTAGTTAAACCTAGGCTTGTTCTAGTATTTACAACCACTAAAAATCAACTAATCATACAGATTACATGTGCGTACACTTAATTAGATGCAACAACCACATTCGAGTTGCAACCCTAGTTTTGTTTCACCCATGGATCGCACAACCTTGAGTTGGGTTTATCCACTCATTGATGTTAAACAACAATATTAAAATGATAAATTAATAAGCATCATACTAAGGAAATAGTCTTCAAAATAATGCAGAATAATAATCAAAGATGTTAATACCCCATACTAGTGTTTGTGGAAGAGAATAGCAAAGACAACATATGAAAATAACAAAGTGTTGTATCTGATGTAGTATCAAATTTTGTTCTCAAAATAACCTAACACTAGTATTTATAGGGCATGGGTACAAGTGTAATAGCTAAAACTTGAAATAAATTACGCTCAGCCTTGGGCGGAACTTTGGGAAAATCATATGGTGATAGATGGATCCCCTGATCTTCCATATGTCTCCTTCATTATACATTTGAAATTCATTTAGGTTAAAGCTCATTGGATGAGTTGTCGGGACTCATAAGAGCCTTATCTTTTGCGTTCTATCACTAGACAGAACCTTCTTGGGAGAACCGTCTAATGTCGGATGAATCGTCCAATCCATCTCCTGGTTTGGTCTTTTTATCCAGTGGACTTTCCATTTGATGGAAGCCTTGGACGAACCGTTTGGGGTAAGAATAAACATCCAAAACCCCTCAAAACTTTCCTTTTCTCATGTAATTTCTCAAACCTTCAAAATATCAACTTTACCCTGCAAATACTCAGAAAACATATTAAATCACAAAACTATTACTCAAGAACATGCATATTTTCACAGTTTTAAGTGCAATATGTGATGTAAAATACCATCATATAAACACCCTCAACCTAAAAATTTGCTTGTCCTCAAGCAACAATAAAACACACACACATTAAGCACTTGAAATACCCCTAGAACCTACTCAACTCAACACAATCAATTAGTAAGCATCATGTCACATTAGCTAATTGTATTTATTCACTAACTGCACTTTCTGAGTGAAACACTGAGAGACCGTTACAAGGCTTGTGTTCCCTAGAATTTCTGCATTAACTCATTCATAATAGATCCAAGCATCTACATGCTCTCACTATAAAGAAGTCCCGCACACACACACCGAGATTCATTACTACAGGGGAAAGTATCATCTCACAATCAGAAAGAAATCTAATTATGCATACAATAGCCATAAGCTTTCCCTTATCAACTATACCTCAAGTTTTAGTAGGTTGACCTGAATCACATCAGGACTTTGTTTGGCTTATAATCAATCTTAGAGTTCTGGTGGGGAGTCATTTGGGAACTTAATGACTGACTCATCTTATTCCATTACCCCCATTTGTCTTTTTCATCATTGACCATTTTTGACCATTTTTGACAATCTTCTTTTCTTAGTCTCTAGCCTCACACCTTTCTTTATGTAACTTAACCTCTCCCATTTTCTTTATACTGTCTACACATAACCTTATGCATATTGATGTACAATTATTTTTCTTCCTTTTTAGTTAGAAGGTTTCATGGCTGGCACCCTCAACCTAAGTTCAAACTTAGGTTGAAGACACATTATTCACTACCAGACTAGGGCCAAGATCGAATGTTTACCACGTATTAACTTACAGTGCTTTCTACCTAGCCACCCTCAACCTAGGTTACGATGCCTAAGTCAAGGTGCACAATATCTAACAGAAAATCAAGGCCATAACAACTACTTCTCATTTTTATCCTTTTTTTTCTAGGGGCTGATTTTGTGGTTGGTTTCAAATAGATGTTAAAGAGGGTTCAACTTGGAAACTCTATATATTTGGTGACTCTTTTAAGGCTTTAGTGAATTATCAAAGAAGGCCTAGGATCATTTTCATATCAACCTACTTCCTGCTTAACTAAATTTGAACCGAGCAAGTTCTAGATATTATACAAACAAAAATATTAGACTAAATTTACTTTCCTGCACTTGTAAGTGAACACCTTATCTCAATCTAAACTCGTTAAGCAAATGGTTCATAAAATAGAAACATAATCAATTTCACTTATATAGTACAACTCAAAATGAAATACAGTTAGATGAAACATAATCAATTTCACTGAAAATTTTTCATAGATACATGGTTATCGAATGTTTAATAAAATACATTAAAATATAAATGAAAACTAAACATATACCTAAACATGTTAGCTCTATTAGATAGCATGTCTGACAGAAAAGAATCTGGCAATAAAAACCCTCAGAAGAATCAACACCAAAAATAATATAAGGTACTACACCCTCCCACACAAACACATTGCATTACCCCCAATGCAAATCCCATAAAGTGCAAAAGAATGAAAAAGGGTATGTAGAACAACAACAGCTTATGCCGTATCCTGCATCTCGGGATCAACCTGAGATGGATGCTATGACCCCAATGTAAATCCCATAAAGTGAAAAAGAATAAAAGTAAGGTATGTAGCACAAAAATAGCTTATGTCATATCCTATATCTCGAGATCAACCCGAGATGGATGCTTTTCAGTTGTGCTTGCCACCACAATCTTCTCCTCTTCAATGGTAGGTGACTTGCTGACATTATTGGACTTAGTTGGTGTTACACTGCCAGATACACCCATGGATCGTGCTATTCTCCTATCGTCATCGATAATATACATTTCCATAGGTGCCCTTTACACCTCTTCCAAGTCCTGGTCATCATGTCTATTTCTCCTCTTTCTCTTCTTTTTCTTCTTTTTACCTGAATACTCATCATCATCTCCACCTTCCATCACTTCCTTACCCTTAGATTGCATCTTGGACAATCTTAGTTTGCGGTCCTCCTCATCAAACTTGATAAGATCCGTTGTCATTGGATCGACTAGCTGGTGGCCTTTTTATAATACTGTGACATCAACACTTAGCTACTCAAGCTTGGACTAGAAAATGACCTATTCAGTTGGACTTATCAGGAGGAGGCATTCATTTATTCTTCTATGTTGTCTATATGAGCCTGCATAGTGTCATACGACTCCAAAGATGCTTCGATTTTTCTATCCATCAGCTGCTCAATTTTTACAAACAACACCTCCAACTACTTTTCATTCCTCTTCACCCTTTTAACTAGTCGTGCAAAATTTACTGGGGTGAAATCAAATAGAGAAAGAGGAGGCCGGTTAGCAGAATGACCGGGGAAAATCCCTATGGCTAAGAGTCACTAAATTCCTAGTACATAGCAAGGATGTTGGCTACATCTGTTGTGTTTGTCCCATCAGGTCATCTAAACCTTTCCAAGAAATGGAAACAACTCCATTCTTCTATTTCTTCACCATATATTTGAAAAGATCTTTCAACCTTTCTATGTCATACATCATGAGGGAATTAGTACCCACATAAATACCAGAGAGAATCAACACCTTAGCTTGATGATATAACTTAATGATTAAGCAAGGAAAAGATCTTTCAACCTTTCTATGTCATACAGCTTGAGGGAATCAGTGCCCACATAAATACCAGAGAGACTCAACACCTTAGCTTGATGATATAACTCAATGATATACCAGAGCATGCATTCGTACCTCCTTGGCAACCAGCCTTTCAATTTGTCAGCCCAGGTTGGTCTAATCCTCATTCTTACCACAACCTACTAGAATTTTTCTATAAAACTCAATGAAACAGTCTAGATTGGCAAGCGTAGTTTGTTCAACCATGCTGACTTTGAATCATTCAATACCTGGGAAAACCATCTTCTCTGAGTTTTCCTGTTTGCATAGTGATACACATAGTCTGGATGATCTATTGGGGTTCCATACTTAGGGCCAAAAAATACTCTATTGATGGTCCTCTTCGAGATATCTACCGTCGCATGTTATACCAAAACACCACTTAGTATCCTAATTTCTGAAGGTTTTTAGTCTTTTCCAGCCATTCATAGTAGATAGTCCTTATAATTTGCATAGAACGTGTACTGTAGTTGGGTAATATTAGCTGAGGGGGTTAAAATACCTATTTGATATTAGGATAATAGTCAAATGCTCTTTCACAATCTGAACATCCTCCGTAATACTTTATTTATGTGCCCCCTTTGCATTTTTAATAAGACCCTCAGAAAAGATTTTGTTAAACCCTGGTATTTCCCAACAAGACTCATACATGAATTTTGGGTTTTTGATTTTGATAACTTGTCTTATATATCCCTGTAAGAATGCATTGGGAGCTACATCTAGTGTGGGGGTAGTTATCTCGACGCTCTTCCTACTGTTGTTGCTGCTTTTAGCCCTTGATGTGTCCCTCAACTCATTACTAGACTCCTTATCAAATGATAAAGTCATAACTAGCTCAAGCTTAGGGGGTACAACAAGGGACTGAGCTTTCCTCAACTATTGCCTTGTTACCTGTTATTTAGGGCTATCATCTTTATTTTGAAGCCCTCAGGTAATTCAGCTACATTCATCATAACCTTTTCTCTATAGAAGTTAGGAGCCATGTATACCTAGTAGGATGATAAACATTAGTACACAAATTGTCAGAATAAATCAAAGAAGTGTAATCAAACTAAAAATTTCATATGGAGAGGGTTGACATTTCTACTAACAAGAGACGGTTCATCCCCTCTATCATCTATTTTTTTCATCAAGTGAGTGTATGCATGGATGAAGGATCTAGGTGAGCCATCCAAGATCAAACGGTTCGTCCAGTCCATTATTTGTCTATTTGGATAAAAACTTGGAAGATCCATCCAAGATCAGACAGTTCATTTAATGTTTTGTATGTTTGACCTGATATTCAACATCTAGAACAGTTAGTTTTTGATTGGGCGATTAGACTAGGCGGTTTGTACTAAGGGAGACAGTTCACCTAGTCCTTCTCTTGCTCATTACCCAGGTTTAAACAAACATTTTTGACAACAATTTTATATCCCAACTAGTTCAAACACTAAGTTATGGACATTCCTCACCCCACATCAATAATATAACATTCTGAACCAACCCCATACATTAATTTCTAAAAATTCATCAATTTGCTATTAAACATAGAATTATTAAGATTTTGGTTTACTTAGACTTCACCCTTCAACTTAAGTACAAGTGTAAACATTCCAAATCAAACTCAATAGCAATATAAACATGAACTTTCCAGATTAATTGAATAAGATTTGATCACACTTATTGTATAGAAACAAGGGTTTTCCCAATTAAAATTAGAGAAGAGTGTAATGGCTTATACTATCGTAACTATGGTTATTTATATCTTAGAGTTTATGATAGAAGGAAGTGGGAATTTAAGTGGATGAGTGGGAAGAGGGAAGAGGGAAGAGGGAAGAGGGAAGAGGGAAGGGGAAGAGGGAAGGTTGGTACATGATCATAGGGTAAAAATGGACATAATAATATAACCTAGATCGTAGGTTTTTATTACCTTAAGGTGGGTTGGGTCGGATCCTCATATAAAAACCTGACCTAATTTTAAGTAAAAACATACTTAGGATGGAAGACTGGAAGGATCGTCTGAGTTTGGATGGCTAGCCTAGACGTTCTATCTTTCGCCTCTCTCAATCTAGTGTAGTTTTAGTTAGATGGTGAGCCTAGGCATTTTATCCAGTCTTGGATGATTCTCCTAGACATTTCGTCTAAGGCCTTGCTCAATATAATGGAATTTCATTTGGAAGTTGAGCTTAAGTGTTTCATCTAGTCTTGGATGACTTGCCCAATCTTCTGTCCTTTAAGTTGATCATTCGTTTAACTCTATAGAACTATGCACTAACACATATTTTACTCTATTATCCGGGACCTAATCCTGTATAAACTAAGAAAAGTCATACAAAATAAACATCCAAAAATTAACTACAAAAGAAAAAGAAAAATAAAGAAGAAAAAACTTTTGGGTTGCCTCCCATTAGCCCTTGATTTAACATCGCGACATGATGGGTATCTTCATTTTCTTAGAATTTTTCCTTATTTGGAATGTGTATGTTATAACTAGGCAACGTTCCTTCCTTTTTCTGGTCAATAAAGCAGGCATTTTCCCTATTTTGAATTCAAGCTGTTTGATAGAGGTGGAATGTGAGTCAACTATCTGATCAATATTCGAGATCTTCATATTGATCCACTACAAACTCTCATCAGAGGATTCCACCTTATTCAACACTTTGTCAAATATTTCTTACATCCTGGAAGTGCCTACCTCTCTTTTTCGCTGTCCCATATACACATATAATCCATTCCTATTTTTTCTGTACATCTCTTTATTTTCTCAGCTGTTAGTCTCCCTATCTCTGTAGTATCACTAGTCGTTGAAACAATCTTTGTTATAATTCTGACCTTGAGTTCCCTATTGGAATCCTCCTTGATTCTGTATGTACTTGGACTCTTGTTCAGAGTATGACTCACTACCATTGTACGGTCCCGTTTCATCAGAAGCTACAACATTTACTTTCCATATCTCCCACCTAGCAATTATTTGGACATCAAATCTATTTGTGTCTTCAGGTGAGCTATGTCCTAATATTTATCATCTTCTCTTTGGAATTGTTCTATCAGAAATAACATCATTTCTAGATCCACCAGATATTTTAGATTCTTTGGTATGCCAATCCCTAGAGTTCCATATTACAATGTCAAGCTCTTGTGACATTTGAGCATATGTATGCAGCATATATGACCCTCTGTTTATTTCATCCATAGAAAATTTCAAAAGGGCATTCAAAGTACGATAGAATGTATCCTTCAAGTAATTATCTCCCAACCTATGTATGGGACATTGCTTTAGTTTCTTATTAAACCTCAGCCATACCTAATGCAATGCTTCGTTGGGCTTCTGCTTGAAGTTTGTTATTTCATCCCGCAACACTAGAATCTTAGAGAGAGGTTAGGGTCTTCACTAGAAACCCCTTGAAATAACTCTTTCATGGTTAACAGTTGTATCATTATCGTGGTAATGTTAAATTTGCTGCCTGGTTCTAACATGGGTAAAATGATTGCCCCAATAGCCCTAGACCCATCAAGATCTGCCTCATCATCAGCAAAATAAACCTCATTAAGCCTTATAGGCTGAAGTCTAAGAGGTGCGTGCATTTGGGTGACTTCCTCTTTGTGGCACTTCTATAGGGAGCTGCTCGGGATCAAGTAATAATGCATTCTCTTGCCTATTAATTCTTGACAATGTTCATGATATCTCCAGATCTAATGGAAATAATGGTATACCCGAGATACGGGTATTTGACATGCACTACATATGCCCTATAGTAGAAAAAACAATAAAAAAAGTGAAAAGTAGAAATAAAACAAAATGACAAACATAATACTTGACTTCACTGATAGCTGTATTCCCCAACAATGATGCCAAAATATGACAACACTAAAATTACAACTCTAAATAAAGTATAAGCGATCGTTGGTCAAATATAGAGCTCAACTAGGTTGGGGTCGATCCCACAAGGAATATTGTATCGGGTTTATGCCTAGAAACAATATTTAGTAAATTAGGAATTATTTCTAGCAACATATATAATGTAAAAAGGGGGATTGTTTGGCTATGACTGTATCCGCTGCAACTAATTGTAACTTGTAAAAGAATTCATGTGTTGAGAAGATACAGGTTTATGTTCATCAAGGTTCAACAAACCGTCAGATTGTAATTATTTATGGTTGTGCGATCTTTCCTAAGTGCAGAGATACGTGTAGAACCAATGCTATTTATCTAAGTGTTTTTCAACCTTTAATCCTAAATAAACCTCTTTTACATTGAGAGCAAGCTATGAAAGAGAGCATTGTATCTATCATGGTAACTCAAAATGAATACCTTATTATCTCAATAATCATTAGATAATAATCATTAGATGGGGGTTAATGCCCAAAATCTCTTAGCATAATCTCAACTATGAGTTTTAACCAAAGGGTTAGTGATGGTTAAACCTTGCCTTGTTCTAGTGTTTACAACCACTAAAAATCCAATAAATCATAGAGATTACGCGTACACACACTTAGTTAGATGTAAAAAGAACATTTAAATTACAACCCTAGTGTTGTTTCACTCATGGATCCCCAACCCTAGAGTTGGGTTTTAGCCACTCATTGATATTAAACCACAACCGCAAAAGGATAAATCAATAAGCATCATACCAAGGAAATAGTCTTCAAAATGATGTAGAACAATAATCAAAGATCTTAATTCTCCAAACTTATGTTTGTGGAAGAGAATATCAAAGTCAACATATGAAAATAACAAAGTGTTGTATGTTATGTAGTATCAAAAATTATTCTAAAAATATCTATCACTAGTATTTATAGGGTAGGGGTACAAGTGTAATATCTAAAACTTGAAAATAATTATCGCTCATCCTTGGGAGAAACTTTAGACGAACAGTTTGGTGATAGACAGATGGCCTAATTTTCTGTCTGTCTCTTTAACTATACTACCAAATGTTATTGGACGATCCATCTAGACTTAGATGAGTAGTCTCTTTTATTGTCTATCACTAGATGGAACCCACTTGGGAGAACCTTCTTAAGTTGGATGAATCGTCCAATCTATCGCTTGGTTTGGTCTTCTTATCCACCGGACTTCCCATTTGACGGCAGCCTTGGGAGAACTATCTGGGGGCAAATTAAATGTCCAAATACCTAAAAATTATCCTTTTTTCGTGCAATTGGTCAAAACTTCAAAATATCAACATATCCATGAAAATACTCATTAAAACACATTAAATCACACAATTGTTACTCAAGAAAATGTATATTTTCAAATTTTTAAGTGCAATCTGTGACAAAAAATACTATCACGTAAATACTTTTGATGCATATTGTTATACAATAACTCTGGACTGTTGTGAGGTTGGGGAGGGGATTAGATTTATGAATGGAGCTTAGTAGTTATTCCTTGATTTAGGTTGGTGGCTTCATAAATGATCTAAGTGGGATGATTATTCTTTGTTCTATCTGAGTTGAAATGTGTAACTAGAAAAGGTGTGGTCCCTTAGGTCCACAGATAAATAATTATGACTTTGCTAGGTAGTTAACAGCTTGGTGTGTTGATACCCAACCCTAGACAGTGTGAGCCTAAGAGTGAGTTGTATTTGACTAAGCTATGATAACTCTGTATTTTCCCCTATATAGGTGTAGGCTTGGCCCTTGACGAGCGATCTTTAGGAAGTTGTGGTGCCTTGATATGATTACTTTCATCTCGGGATAGTAGTTGGGCTAAGGAAGGATGCACCTCATTGTCAGGGCTTGGCAGCCACCCTATGGATTCTAGTTAGCAGCCCTAGACCAGTCTATCCTACTGATATTTTTCGTGTAATGAGCAAGCATTGGACTATTTAAAGGGTAACTTGCTTTGATAACATAATAGTCAGATAATGATTTTTTGTAAATATTTATAGTTTCCACAAATATGCTTATGAGCATTATGGAGCTTTTTCCTCACAACATTAAGGTTATTTTCTCACTATCACTATGCTTTCTTAATATTTCTTATAGATTAATAGTTGGATTTTTTTTTACTGAGATTGGATTTTGCCTATGGGATGGAATTAAGTTTCTACCGAGATATGGTATATGAGCTAAGCCCAAGTTTTTTCCTTTTGTCCATGATGACCATGGCAATGATTTATCTTTATGAGGATTTTGGTAAGTGGGATTGGATCCCTCCACGGACCATCCATCCCGAGGTGGCATGACAAGGGTATGTTGCGTAACCAAGGAAGGGGTATACTAGGGTAGGTTGGGTAAGTATACAAGGAAGCTTCCATGGGTATGCTCCTGATAGAGTCATGTACTGGGGAGGGTACCTACGAGCATTATTTACTTGTCAGCAAATCATGCATTGCATCCTTTTATGTTTTGTTGAATTCTTCAGGGCTTAAGGGGGGAGTACCTGTTGGGTTACTTGGTTGCTTCAATGTACCTATGGTAGAATGAGGTGTCAGTCAGGTCTGTTTACTAGTAGACTTTCTTTTTCCTTTTTATCTCTAATTAGTACTATTTATGCACTTACTTGTATGTTGTTAGCTTAACTTACTAAGGGTTTCACACTTTTTTATTAGTCCTTCCTGGTGCTGGTCATGTTGGAGCTCCAGGTACATATCGAGTTTGTTCATGAGTTTCTTCTGTCCTAGCTCTTATGGGTTATGGCATGATATTAACCCTCATTTACACTTATTAGCTGGTACTGCACCCACTGGCAACTGACCCTTCAATATATTTACTATTTAATACTGTATTTATCCTATTTCTATTATAAATTATGTATCACTGTGCTATTTGTTATAAACCACTATTTAATTTGCTTATGCTTATTCAGGTTGTCCTATAATGCCTAATGGGTACCCGTTGTTTTGGTGCTCATGCTACACTTCTGCATCTCTTTGAGATATAGATCCTAGTACTATCCAGCAGAGTGGACGTGACTGTGCGAGATAGCTGGTATGACTGTGTGAGATTCTAGGAGATTTCAATGAGCAGCTGGCGTCTTTACTGATTAGTTTCCTTCCATTACCATAGTTATCCTAGCCTAGTCTTGGATATCTATTTTGTAGTTTTTCCACATCGTGGGTTTAATTTTTTTGCATTTTTTGTACGTAGATTCTCTACAACCATGATACCAGGTTTTGGGAGTTATGTTTAGTTATGTATTTTCGTGTCCTATTTGTACTTCCCCTCTCCATCCCCTTCTTTTTGTTTCTTTGGAGTTCTTACTACTGGCCTACTGCTATTCGCTCTAGGATAGGGTTAAGCTTGTCTTCAGGTGAGCTATAAATGCTATAACAACTCAATTTTTAGGTTGTGACAGAGTGGTATCATAGTTCTAGATTCATGGGAGTCTATAGAAGTAGGATAAGGAGTCTGGTAGTGTCCCCCAGATTGGTATATATATGTCTGTATCCTATCTTCGGTAGGCTGCAGGTCTTTTAATTGGGTTGATTCTTCTTTACTCTTTCATTCTAGGTTTCCACTGGTTTCTTGGTTAATAATCTTGGTTCTATTCCTTCGCAGATGGTCCATACATGGTCAACACAAAGAGTTGATAATTCTCCAGTGCCTCCATAGCATAGCTCCACTTAGGGGTCAGAATAGAGCCAGAGCCCGTGGGTAAGGCAAGGCTAGAGTTGACGAGGATGATCCAACACCCACAAGTTTACCTCCACTACAAATACAACCACAGAATGATGTACCCAGGGACATGTGGCAGCATATGATTGCTATGTTTTGTAGATCACCCACTAATAAGGGTTAGACTTTAGCTCAAGAGCAGCACAGGGTGCCGTAGCTCCTCTTGTTTATCCGTTACACAAAATTGCCATTATTCCTCCCATACTGTAGGTTCTATAGGTACTTCCAACTCAGCTCCGGCCTACAATCCCTACTATGACTTTGGAGGATCGAAAAAACATGATCATTTTATGCATTAAGGGTCCCTAGTATTTTTTGGAGATTCAAAAAAGTATCCTTATGAATTCATTTTAAAGTGTGAGGAGAGGCTACAGACTTTGGGATTGAGAAAGACACATGGAGTTGATTTCATTGGGTATCAGTTAGAGGGATGGGCTAAAGCCTGGTCGAGGTTATATAGAGAGAGCAGACCAGTAGGTTCTGCACCTATGGCATGGGTTAGTTTATGGATGTCTTCATGGATCAGTATGTTACCAAGAATGTTTGCAAGGAACATAGAACTTAGTTAGTCAACTTGCAGTAGGGATCCATGGCATTTTGTAAGTATGAGGCGCAAATCACATAGTTGTCCAGGCATGGGTCCACTATTATTCCTATAGATGTTGAGCAGGTTTGCTTCTTTACAGATGGATTGAGACCAGAGTTATAGGTAGATGTTGAGTTATTGCTTCCTGAAGGCAGTCTATTACTAGTAGTTATTGATCATGCCCATAACATAGAGAGGCATCATTGCTTGGCCTAAGGGGGAAACAAGAGGCATCGCCGCCAAGACCATTTTAGTAGATCTCGATTGTCTGATGCATGGTATGATAGACATGAACCTTATCAATAACTGCACTAATGATATTAGGTATAGCTTATTATACAGTCTAATCCTTTTTACCATCGACCAACAATATTTAGAGTAGCAAGCTAGCACACTAAGGGCATATTTACTAGGTTTTGGGACCATGGTTACTAGGATAGTTCAGTAGATAGTGCTGAACGAGGTAGGTATCGTGGTTTTTTTTAGTGTGGTAAGATGGATCACTATGTTAGGGCAAACCATCAAGCCTATGTAAACAGTACCACCACTAGCTAGAGGGGGTCGGGCAGTGACTCAAAGCGGTTGTGGCTAGGGCTAGATGGGTGGAGAAGGGGACAAAGAGTTAGGTAAGTAGGGCACCATCAATTTTATGCTATACCTGATAGAGCCCAAGCAGAGACTTCTGATGTAGTAGTTATGGCTAGTGTATTTATTTTTCATCAGCCAATCGTGGTATTATTTTACCCTTGTTCTACGTACTCTTATGTGTTTGTGTACTTTGTACCCCATTTTGGTGTTGTGTGTGAGCCTTCAACTGTGTCCGTGAGTGTGGCTACTCCTCTAGTTGGCCCTATAATAATGGATCAGATTCACCGAGCTTGTGTTATGACCATATGGGAGTTGGACACTTGAGATGATATTATGGATATCTACATGGTTGATATTGATATGATTTTGGGCATGGATTGGTTGTCCCCTCATCATGAGGTCCAGGATTTATTTTCCAAGACTGTGACCTTACAAGTGGTGTGGCAGGGTCCTATTAGCCACTCTCTGGTGCTAGTAGTATCCAGTATGCAGGCTAATGGATTCTAAGCCAGCGGTTGTACTTCTTACCTAGCTTATGTTCATGCTGTTAATGTTGATCCTCCTCCCCCGAGTTTGTGCCTATTGTTAGAGATTTCCTTGATGTTTTCCCAGATGAGTTGCCTGCCTCCCAGTCGAGCGTGTTGTTGATTTTGATGTAGAGGTTGAGTCGGGCACTAGGACTATTTCTATTTCACCTTATCGCATGGCTCCAGCAGAGCTTTGGGAGCTCAATGTTTAGCTTTATGATATGGTTTTTGTAGGCTGCATTCATCTTAGTGTCTCACCATAGGCGTTATAGTGTTAATTTTGAACAAGAAAGATTCTACTATATGCATATGTATTGAATAAATATATTTGAATTAGGTTACCATTAATAATAAGTATCCTTTAATACAAATTGGTGACTTTTTTTATCAACTTTAGGTTGCTATGGTGTTCTCGAAATCGACTTGAGGTTGGCTTATCACCAACTGAGGGTTTAGGTTGGGGATATACCGAACACTACTTTTAGGACTAGTTATGGACACTATGAGTTCCTGCTTATGTTATTTGGGCTGACTAATTCCCCAGCCGCATTTATGAATCTCATGACTAGAGTTTTCAGGTCATACCTTGACTCTTTGTGATTGTGTTTATTGATGATATCCTGGTTTATTCTCAAGGTTGGAATAACATGAGGAGAATTTAAGAGTGTGTAGACTTTGAGGGTTTAGCATCTTTATGCAAAGTTCTAGAAGTGTGCTTTTTGGTTGGATTTTGTTGCATTCTTTAGGCATATTGAATGTCCAACTAGCATCAGTGTTGATCCAACAAAGGTTTCAGCCCTACGTGATTGTCCTCGACCCACTACTCTCTCTGAAGTGCATGTATTTTTTGGGTTAGATAGCTATTACATACAAATCATGCAGCTCTTATGATTATATTGACCCGAAAGGATGTTCTGTTTTGATGGTATGAGGATTGTGAATTCAGTTTTCTGAGGCACAATGAGCTGCTCACTTCTACACCAATTTTAACACTTCTAGTTAAGGATTTCCATATACAATTTATTATGATGCCTTTGGTATTGGGTTGGGATATATACTAATACAATAGGGTAAAGTTATTGTGATTGCTTTACGTCAGTTAAAGGTTCACGAACACAACTACCCCACACATGATTTGGAGTAAGTAGCGATAGTATTTGTGCTCAAGATTTGAGAAATTACCTTCATAGTGTTCATCATGAGATTTTTATCAATCATCAAAGTCTATAATATATTCTTATCCAGAGGGAGATTAATCGCAGATAGAGGAGATGGACTGAGCTCCTAAAGGACTATAAAATCATCATTCTTTACCATGCAGGCACAACGATCATGGTTGCAGACTCTTTAAGCTGTAAGGATGTTAGCATGGGTAGTTTTGCCTCTATCTTAGCTTTAAAGAAACTAATAGACTTATACATTAAGTTATTGGCTAACCATTTGGTCAATTTGGAGATATGAGATCCGAGTAGAGTTCTTGCACATGTTGAGGCAAGACATATTCTATTTGATCAGATCCGATAATGAGAGTACAAGGACAAATCTTTTGTTCGTAATAGAGAATTAGTTCCAAAGGGAAATTGCAGTTGTCATCCTTAGACTCTGAAGGTATACTGTGTATGGGTAGCTGTATTTGCATTCCCAGAGTAGACGAGTTGATTCAACTATTTTTCATGTGGCTCACTATACCAGATATTTCATACATCTGGGGATTGTGAAGATGCATAGAGATTGAAGATAATACTATTGGTATCATCTCCTGAGATTGAATGTTACTAGGTTTTTTCCTGATGATTAAACTGCCAGCATGTGAAGTTCAAAGATCATAGGCCCTCATGTGTGTTAAAGTGACTTCCTATGCCTGAGTGGAAATGGGAGAGGGTTACCATGGACTTTGTTTCAGTATTCCCTCATACATCCAGGGGTTATCATTGTATAAGGGTCATCATGGATTGATTTACCAAATCGGCTCACTTCTTACCGACTTTGTCGTTATGGTGTGCTGAGAGGCTTGCCTCCTTGTTTGTTAGGGAGATTCCCCACTTCTATGGGATGACAGTTTCAATCATATCAGACCGAGATACACAATTCACTTTATATTTTAGGAAGACAGTGCAACATAAGATAGGTATCAAGCTAGCATTGAGTACTGCCTTTCACCCGCAAACAGACAGGCAATCTGAATGGACTATTCAGGTACTCAAAGATATGCTTATGTATTGTGCTTTTTAACTTTTGAGGTAGCTGGGATTAGCATTTGGCTTTAGCAGAGTACTCTTATAAAAAAAGTTATCACTCCAACATCTAGATGGCACCATTTGAGGATTTATACGACATGTTATAGGTTGCTAATCAGTTGGTACAGTAGTGTGGAGATCTATCTTTATGCTTATGACTTGATTCGGGATGCCATAGAGAGAGTTTGAGTTATTCAAGATAGATTATGAATAACACATAGTCGATAGAAGAGTTATGCAGATTGTACACTTTAACTTCTGGAGTTTTATATTAGGGTCATGGTATTCTTACGGGTTTTTTCCATGAAGGGAGTTATGAGATTTGGTCTTAGGGGTAAGCTTAGACCATGGTTTATCGGTCCATATGATATTATAGAGCAGATCAGTGAAGTTGCATAATGGTTAAACCTATCTCCCAAGATAGTCGGTGTTCATTCGATGTTTCATATTTCTATGCTTCATCTTCTATGTGTTGATCGCTCCCATGTACTTTATTCTTAGTCAGTTTAGTTGGATGACCGATTGACTTATGTTGAGAAGCCTAAGGCCATTGTTGACAGAGATGTGAGATGGCTTAGGTCCACATATATTCCTATTGTAAGAGTTGTTTGGACTCATTTCCAGTCGAGGAGTCTACCTGGGAGACAAAGAAGGATATGTAAGCCTAGTACCCTTATTTGTTCGACCCTCCATGTACTCCCTTCTTTCTAACTTTTGAGGATAAAAGCTCTTTTAGTGGGGGATGTTGTAATGACCCTCGAGATCCTTTTCAAAATTTTTTGTATCTCTCATACTTAGAGCATTTCTGTAACTTCCTTAAGTCATTTAAGACATGCTAGGATCGATAGATTGGATCCCTGGAAGTTGTTATAGTGTGATTCCTTTATAATTATAGCTTCTTCTGGACCTATATTTATTTTGTCATTTTGTTGCTTCCGTTGAGTTTGGAATGTTGTTTACATGAATATTTCATATATGGATTGTCGAAATTAAACTTCATTTCCATTTTGTGTGCCATTTTGTTTTTGCTCAAAAAAATTGTTAGGGAAGGAATAACGGGGACATATTTATTAGCCAGAGGATCAACAAATCAATTGCTGATTAATAATTTAGATGACCATTTTATTGGTGGCTGATAAATCGAACAAATGACAAATTCATTAATCAAGTTGTGGCCTTTATATATTTCCTTCTTCACAAGGTATCTTGCTTTTTCACTCAAAACCAGCTTATTCATATTCAAGAGCAATTTAAGGACTCTTAAAGGTGTTGATTCGAGTTTTAATCCATATGGTAATTCTTTATTTTTGTTATTATATGAACTTTATGGGTGCATATCTTCCATTTCTACCGTTAAATTGAGCCTTATTTTGTACCATATGATGTATCAGTTGTGCTCTACATATTGGTATAAATATTTCCTTTTTATGAGATTTTCGAGTTACAGACCCAGTTTTACTTTGGATTTTGGATTTCGACCCCATTATTAATATAGAAATATGGGTCTTTTTTACTTGTACAGACATGTGGGTTACATATTTTCTAGCCTCGCGTGATTATGAGCTTCGTACATGATTTTTGCATATTTTAGGCATTCTTCTTGAGGACATCACCGGAATCCAGGTAGTCTATGGTCTAGTTTATTCAGATTGGGTATCAGTGTAGTGTATGTTTGGTAAATCTCAATCTAAGGGTTAAGATTACTATTCGGGCCCCGATAAGTTTATTCTTCCATCATATGGCCTACTGAGTTGGCTTGTAGCTTAATTACTTAACCTGGGGATATATCTCTCTCTACCCGCATGTTTAATGCTGACTCTAGAAACGTAGTATGGATGGAGGAGGAATAACACCTTTGATGCGTATTGTTATAAGTTGACTCTGAAGTAGTGAGGTTGGGAAGGGGATTATACTAGTAATTAGAGCTTAATAGCTATCCCCTAATTTAGGTTGGTGGATTTAGATTCCATCTATGTAGGCTGATTATTTTGTGTTCTATACGAGTTGTAATGTGTGACTAGAGTAGATGTGGTCCCTTAAGGCCACAGTAGCTGGTTATGGCTTTCCTAGGTTGTTAACATCTTGGTGTGTTGATACCCGGCCCTAGATGGTGTGACCTAGGAGCCTGTTGTAGTGGACTGAGCTATGATAGCCTTGTATTTTCCCTTGTATGGGTTGGCCCTTGAAGATAGCCTTCTAAGAAGTTGTGACATCTTAATATTATTACTCAAAGCTCAGAACTATAGTTGGGCTTGGAAAGGATACACCTCATGGCTAGGTCTTGGAAGCCATCTAAGGATTCTAATTAGGAGCCTTAAACCAGTCTTACCTACTGGTTGTTTCTGTGTTGCAGGCATGCATTGGACAATTTAAAGGGTAACATTTTTTTGACCAAATAATAATCAGAAACTAATTTCTTATACATATCTACACTTTCCATAACTGTGCTTATGATAAGTATGGAGCTATTTTCTCACATCATTAAGGCAGTTTTCTCACTATCACTATGCTTTCTGAATATTGCCTATATGTTGGCAGTTGGATTTTTACTGAGATTGGATTTTTCTTACGGGGTTGGAATTGAGTTTCTACTAAGATATGGTATACAGTTTAAGCATGTGTTTTGTCCTTGATGACTATGGCATTGATTTATTTATATAAGGATTTTGGTACGTGGGATTGAATCCCTCCACGAACCCTTTGTCCTGGGGCGACATGACTAGGGTATGTTGCATGGCCATGAAAGGAGTATGCTGGGGTAGTTTGGGTAAGTATACAGGGAAACTTCTGTGGGTACACCCCTGGCAGAGTATTGTATCAGGGAGGGTGTGTACATGTATTATATACTTTTCAGCACCCCCATGCATTGCATCCTTTCATGTTTGGTTGAGCTCTCCAGGGCCTAAAGAGGGAGGACCTATTGGTTACTTGGTTGCTTTGATGTACCTATCGGTCGAATGGGATGAAGGACGGGTTTGTTTTCTATTAGACTTTTTTTGTTCCTTTTTTTTCTTTGATTACTACCATCCGTGGACTTAGTTATTTGTTTTTAGCTTAGCTTGCTTAGGGTTTCACACTTTTTTATTAGTCCTTCCTTGTGTTGGTCATGTTCGCGGTCTAGATACGTGTCACATTTTGTCACAATTTTCTTGTGTGTGATCTTAGGCCTACTTATATGCCTTAACGACATTAAGGTCCCATGTTTTAACTTGGTTCCGAGAAAAAATACATATTTTTTGAGTTTTTTAGTTCTAAATATATGTGTAGCATTACCAACCAATATGATTAGCCTATTTTAGGTGTATTTGGAGCCTTAAGGAATTTATATCAAGCAAAATAGAAGTCAGAATGAGCATGGATCAATTACAAAACAATCATCCCTATCATGACAAGTATCACGACAGGTGGCTAGCCTATCATGATTGGGATCACGTCGTGATCCAATATTTACTTAAGCTAGAATTTCTGCCAACTTATAGATTAAGTTGAGGGTAAAATAGTCTTTTTCTTGGGAAACTATATAAACCTTAATGATGCGTTTTTAGGTGTAGTGCAACACTTGGGAGATTAAACAACAAGTGACGAAGATATTCAACAACCTAGGGTTACTTTCTATTGCTCAATTCATGTACTTTCATGTTAAATATGCTATTTTGTGAATTGAGTATGACTATTCTATGCTAAATACCCCTGTTCTAGGGTTATGGCTAGCACATGATTTATGATATTGCCTGAACATAAACTATTGATTATTTCTCATGATTAATTGTTATTATACTTCGGTATTAATATGTTATAATTGATTTTCCACCATTAGAATAAATCTTTAACTCTGAAAGTGCACTAATTTGGGAATCTGATGAGTAGAATCGAAGTGTAAGGAGTGAGATTAGGTTTATTGACTCTAAAATTGGAATAATGAATATGATTTTCAATTAAGACAAGATCTTGTTCTTAATTGACTCACTTGGCCAAATAGGGAAGATATCTATAATGTATTTATATTAAATCATCACAACACAAGTCAATCGAAATAGTTGTGGGAATGTATAAATAGTGATTAGAGGACTACAAATCCCTAATGCATAGCTTCAACCCCAACATCAACAATTAGAGAAATAAATAATATTTATGAAAACTGATATTATATATGAGTATGTATAATTCCATAACCCTGGAATGTTTGATATATCAACAACACTTGATGTTTCTACTCAAGTCTCATTTAATTTTCCTTAGTTAAAGATAGAATAATATAAAATACATATTCTTCTATTGTGACATACAATTGCATAAATATTGAATTCCCTATAAGAGTCACGTAGGACCCTAATTCATAATACCAAGTCCGTGAGGGTTCGATATCCGGCTCAAAAGACATTCAACCATGAGAGGGAAACTTGAGCAATCAAAGCTACGCCCTCTTTGCCGCATGCGATGGTGGAAAGGGTTCCTCATCTTTCCCTTTTTACCCTCCTTCAAGAGGGGCACAACCGCCCATTCCTGAGCCCTTTCCTTCGCGCTTGGTAAGCACTTTGCTGTAACCAAGCTTTTTGATGTTGAAAGGTATCGTCACGACAACTCAATTTGTCCAGTAAACTACTTGGGGATCCCCATGGTAGATCCACTATATTACTTGTGAGACTACGTACACTTGCATATGTGCCTAGAAGCCAATAAGTTTTTGGCACCGTTGTCGGCGACTTGGCAATTAGCAGGTTTTGATTCATATAAGATATTTTATATTTTGCAATTGTTAACAGTATGATCTTACCAAGTTTCCTTTTTCCAAGAATTGATTACTGTTATTCTGGCATGAAATAGAGACTTGGTGGAACCTTTTCAGGAACCAAAACATTTTTTTACATCAACAGCAAAGGAACGAGGTATTCTCTTATCTAGTTCCACAATTTTCATTGGATCATCCAATAATTGTAGTGCTTGTTCAAATGGTAGATGCAAGAAAAGTCCATGAGGTGTCTATTCCAAAGGCAACAAATACTACCTTTTTATACCATAACCCGTACCTAGAGGTAGATTTGAGTTGAAGAAGAATATAGTGCAACTTTTGCACACTAGCGCGCAGTTTACTAGTCTTTCTCATGAGGATCTATGAGAACACATTCAGATTCCTTGAGATCAATGACACTTATATTCCCGAGGGAGTTTCACCGAATTATGTGAGA